>RCIC01000022.1:1055000-1235000 GCA_018883505.1 Ceratosolen fusciceps | reverse complement strand
CAAACTGCGTATATACATAAACGTGTACACGTACGCATACGCTACGCGTATACATATGCGCGTGATGCGTTAGCTAATGGCGTAGGTCGCAACGGAAGAGAATAATGAAAATAATACAAACGATACTGATCAAACAATCGTGATCATAATATAAATCATAATAAACGATAATAATTGAAATAGAAAAAATAATAGCGATGCTAATTGATATTTGTAATGATTATTAATTGTAGTAATAGTAGTAATAGTAGTAGTAGTAGTAGCGGTAGTAGCGGTAGTAGTAGTCGTTGTAATGGTAATAATAATAATAATAATAATAATAACTAATAATAATAACTAATAATAATAACTAATAATTAATAACTAATAATTAATAATTAATAATTAATAACTAATAATTAATAATCAATAGTTAATAATTAATAGTTAATAATTAATAATAGTAGTAGACAGTGACAGAGAAAATGTACATTAGTGAGCACGTGCTTTTAGATGTGATGTTGGAGTTGGTGTGTTTCAAAAAAATCTAGTTCAAGGGCATTGGTCGAGTATACGAGCTACGGGAGAGTCCGAGGTACTTCGTCACTCACCGGGTGCAGCATATTCCGTTCGCCGCAACCGATAAGCCGACTATCGACAGTTACGCACATCCATATCTATTTGGCATTAGAGAAACGGCTGCTGGCTGGCCGCTACTCACCTGGAACATAAAGAACGTTCGGCACGGGTTACACCGGGTCATGGATTCCAAAAGGCTATGAGCTACGTGCTCGTCCCCTCCCTCCCCCCCCGCCCCTCCGATCCCGTACGTCCTTTCAACGGACAAGTATTCGCACGCGATCCACGGATTAATGAATCCTCGGCACAATTCTATTAATTAAATTACCTTAATCGAATAAACGAGCGCCTCTCTTGCGCATGCGTGGCTTATTCAATCACGTTCTTACATTATTTTTATATAGTGTCGACCTTCGGCTCCGACCTCCGGATTCGCCCGTATTATAGTTCAATATCGTATTAGAATTTCAATGACCGCGAAGGTTATTGGGCTAAAGGGCAGAGAAGACTAATCATAATCACGGGCATAATAATAATAATAGCAGCAACAACAGTGGTTGTAATTCCAAAATTGTATTTCCGTGACAAGTGGAGGTGCAAAGAAGAAGAAGAAGAAGAAGAAGAAGAAGAAGAAGAAGAAGAAGAAGAAGAGGAAAAGCCGGCTAGTGGTAGGTTAGCTAAATTAATACCGCGGAGTGAGCGACTGAGTAAAGTGACGGTGGCGGGGCGGGGGGGGTGGGACAGAGCGAAACGAGCCCGAGATGAAATATTCGAGCGGGAGTATTGAACGTCGTCCGTGACAGCTTTGCGCAAAAAGGTCCACGAACCCCGGCTGTTCGCTCGCCGCAGATATACGAGGCCTGCTCCAGGTTGCGGGCGGCACCAGGACATGACACCGGCCCGGCCCGACTTCTCACGTCGCACACTCTAATAGCGAGAACGGACGCGCACGTGTCGCCGCTACTCCGTCCGACGGTACACGCACGTTGCGCCAGCGGCTCCCCCCGCCCCGCGCAACGCCAAAGGGGTGCGCGCGCGCGCGCGCCCCTCCCTCGCCCTTCGCCCTTTACCCAGCCCAGCCCCGATCACCCGGCTCTGGCCCCTTCCTTCGGGCCGGACACGTTCTGCCGGCAAAAAGGAGTCTGAGCCCCCCCCATCCCTAGCCCATCCTTCCACCGCCGAATCGATTTGGAATTTAGGGTCAATTGAAAGAACCGAGCCGTGTCCCTCCCTGCCTCACTCCCGCCTCCCGAGCCCTTCGGACTCCTAGCCGCCTCGACGATACCCCAATGACAATTTCCGTGTACACGTAACAACGGGCTTCCTGACCCTGCTAAATCTCTCCTCGACTCCACTCATCTCCAGTCGAACAAGACGCTTCTTTTTTTTTTTTTTTTTTATCCTCCAGCGTTACGGCGCATAACCATCTCCTCTTTTCGCCCCCCCCCCCCTACGACACACACACACACACACTCGGCCGTAGCAACGACACGTCATTCGCGACCGTTATTCATTCCATTTTTGCCCTCAGCCCTCATTCGAAAAATGCCTTCCGATACTCCAGGAAGGACTCCTCTTCCCGAGGAAGCCCAGTGTAAAAGCCCGTAAAATAATGTCCCCTCGACACCCCCTATTACGATTATAAAGTATTCTCAAGCTGCCGTCAAATCCGAACAATGGACGTCCAAGTCGGGTTAGGGACGACTCCCTGTGCCCGTGACGTTCCTCACACTCTCGTCCTTGGACCGGGGCAGCAGCGAATCGGGGGAGTTTCCGATGATGGAAACCGAGCGGGAAACTCTCATCTACGCAGGGGATACAGGTGCGCGATGCCTCTATCCCCATAACCACCCTGCCCTCCCCCACCCCTACTCCCGGGCCCGCTTTTAGCTGCAATTCGTCATTATATACGTCGTTGCGTCGATAATTCAGCCAATCCGAGGCTCTAAAAGCACCGCGCCCCCTATATTCATAACTCCGCGCCTAGTCCTTCCCGTGTTCTTCTACGTACGTACGCCCATAAGGTTTCCTATATACATACATATAGAATTGAATAGAAAAAGCGTGGATGGTGCTTTTATTTTACGAAGACTGCGAAGTGATACTTTGCGTGGTCTCGCACCCATCTCTCGGCCCTTTTCTTCGCCAACGCGGTTATCTCGCCCCGGCGAAGGATGTATCCTCCCACACCCACCCACGAGCCACCCACCGCCGTGTCCCGACGGTACTCGACGTTCTTTTTCCATTCCTCGGGCGAGTGTTTCCTGGAGCGTCTTTGGCCTGGTGCGCCAAACGGACCGCGACCAAATATCCTCCCGAAAGTAGAAACGCCATAACTCAACCTCGGAGAGAGAGAGAGAGAGAGAGAGAGAGAGAATAACGCAAACAAGTTGCTCGTGTTCCGTCTCTCTTGCTCGCTCGCTCGCGGGGCTCTCGGAATCCGCGGGCCCGAATAAAGAGATGAAATAGACGCGTAGACAAGATTTTGAACTCTTGGCAAAGCCGCCTACGAAGAACAGCGCGCCAGACGCAATTCTCAATCCCTCCGGCCCTCCCGCCCTTCCGCTTTCTTCCTCTCCCATTATACATTCACCTCCTCTCTAGTCCCGCTCTCCCTCCGCCGGCCCTTTATCACGCTCTTTTTTGCCATTCCTAGGAAAAGCCCCTCTCCTAGGACCCGGCACATGTACACGCGCGTCCATATATATATATATAGAGAGAGAGAGAGAGAGGGGCTAGAGGGAGGGCCGGCGTAGGGAAGAGCCGTGTGTAGCAGCACGTACCGAGGACGTCTAGGCGCAAAGCGAGTTCCTAGGCCACTCTCGAGCATTATACTGCCCGTCCATTGTGTGTCGCTCGTACTCGTCCACCCCGCAGCGAGCACTTTACTTCCCTTCTCGAGCCTCCTTCCACACACCCCACACCCCGCCCCCCCTCGCCGCGTTTTTCTAAAGTAGACGGGGGCCGAGTTCATCGTCGACTGGCCTTTCGTTTAATGAATCCTTTCGCCAAGTCCCTTTTTAGAGTAAACTTTTCCAAATTTACGGTCTTCGCCACTCCCCCCGCTTCGCCACTCCCCACCCCAATAACCCCTGCCGCTCCGCCCAAAAATCGAACGAGTTCCTTCTTATATTCCACGTAGGAATGCTCTTGAGCGTTACGGACGGCGGCACCTTCCGCCTGATGCATTGCCATCGGGGCATGTTCTTTTATTTTTTTTTATTTTTTATTTTATTTTTTTTTTTTTTTTTTTTTTTTTTTTTTTTTCTTTTCTTAACCAGAAGACGCGCGTCACGTCCGTCTCGTGGATTTCCTAGTCGAAGGAGGCCGGCCGGCCGCGCTGTGCTCGCTCGCTCGCCTCTGCTTTACCGTTATTCGGCCATTCCTCCAGAAATATCCGACTTAATCATTCTCAAATTTCTAGCCGTCGCGCAGCCGGCGACACTGTAACAACCTCGAGATTTACGGCTCTTCCCGAGAAAGTAAATAATAACAATAACAATGACGAGTAGGTCGGGCTGGGGGGTGGGTGGAGGAGGTGGGTGGGTGGAGGTGGAGGTGGAGGTGGAGGTGGAGGTTGAGGAGGGGGAGGAGGATCACAAGTGGGATCGCGAGGGATGATGTTTTCCTTCCTTTTCCAAGGCGATCTCCGTCCCACGCGCCATTTACAAAGCCGGAGGAAGATCAATCGGGAGGATCCTGAGACAGAGAGAGAGACAGAGAGAGAGAAATTCGAGCTCAAAGGCGACGCGGTATCCCGGCCTCGGTGAAAAACTCCCAAAGAGGAAAATGGCCGCGCGCAGCTGGTGGAGCCGGAGCGCGAGCGGATGCGCCTGTACAAACAAACCGAGGACGGATCCAGCCAATTAAACATGCCCCGTCGGCAAAGATGGCTACTGACTGACTGACTGACTGACTGACTGACTGATTGACTGACTGACGTGCCCCGGGGTCCCGATGTCGGGAAAGCCTCGCTTTCCCCCCCCCGAGGGCTTTCCCAGGCGCAACTTGGACCTTAATAAACTTTCGCGACTCGCTGCCGCACCCCCAGCTCCAGCCCCTCACCCCCGCCGCGCATTTATCAGGCTTTTCAAAGGACTCGGGACTTTTTAAGCCCCCATAAATTTCCCGTGACCGAGGTTGCGGGGTCGCGGCGGGGTCGCGGCGGGTTCGCGACGGACGGGTGAGGGAGGAGCTTTACGGACCTACGTCGTCTTTAATGACAATTTCGAGATCGAAAGGGCGAAACGACCGGGAGATCTGAAAATCCTGCGGGAAACTCTACGCTGCTGACGGCACAAGCTCGCGGCAATAACTCACGACGTATATTTTCTTTTTACCTCTACGTCTCCGCCCCACCCGATCCCCACCACCGCCATCTACATTCGTGATTCTCCGCCCCTACCCATACCCCCCCGCCAACAACAATAATAATGATGATGACGAGGAAAGCGAAAAAAAAGAATAAAAAAGTAGAATCCATCTCATACTCCTTAATTTATAGCCTTCAATTTTCCCAATTTTCCTTTCGGGTCTTTTTTTTTTTTCGTTTTTCTGTTTTTTTCTTTGTTTCGCTTTCCTCGTTCAGGTATACACTTTTGTCATTGATTTATCGATTCGTCGGTCCGCGGACGGCACCGTATTGTTGCAGGCAAATTGTTTTTAAAGTGTCCCCTCAGTTCTTGCAGTCCAGTTCAGTCTCTCGGAATTAGTAAAACAGCTCTTGTCCACGTAATAATAATTGTATCGCTCGTCTCTTGTCATTGTGCGCCTCGACGCGCTCGACGAGTTCACAGTCCAGCAAGTGCAACGACTCAATAAATAATCCGTCCATCGGATATATATATGTATACGTATGTATACGTATGTATAAATAATTCGAGGTCGGGAGGTATAATTTAATTAGAAAGGCCGTTAATCGCCGCTCGGTTTATTTTATAAAATGGCAGAGCGTACGCGCGCGTATGCGATCGCGATAGGGATAATCGGTCGGAAGATGGGACCGTCCCCGTGACGACTCGGCCGATAAAACTGGACTTTTAATTGCAGTCGAAGGCCGGAGCTCGACGGAAGCCCACAAGCGGCAGAAACGAGTATTTGGCGGTCGCGCCCGATTGTTTGAAGGTAATCCCCGTCGACGAATGAATCCAAGCGATCGCAATACAAATCACATTGGAGTAATAGGAATCGGGGGGCAGGATTGAGGAGGGGAGGGGGAAGACAGCATAGGAGCTCGAAACGCTACACGTAATTCACGTAGTCAAGGAAGCGCCGATATAGAAATAAAGATTATTGGACGAGGCGAGGCAAGTTTACGAGAGGCGTTGAGGGTGGTGGAGGTTGGGGGGAGGGTGAGATAGAGAAAGGGTGAAATCAAGTTCGTGCAGGGGGCAAAGTCGCATGGGGGTTGCAACGCGAGGGCCGACAACTTCATAGAGTTTTGACGAGTGGTATGGGAGTTAAAGGACCGCGGTGTGAGAGAGAGAGAGAGAGAGAGAGAGAGAGACGGGAGGGGGGTGGGGAAAGATGAGCGAAACGTTTATTATCTATCGCTCTCGTTACCACAGGTTGCTCGTAAAGCGGCCCCCGACTAGCAGCACCTACCTCCAGGGGATGGGGTACCGAGTCGAGTACGCGTGGTGGGTGAAAGCGTCGCGTCCACGGATAACCGTGAGTCGCGGTGACTAGGGGGACTGAAGCGAGGAGAGAGGCATAGAGGGTGAGAGAGGGTGAGAGAGGGTGTGAGAGAGGGGGGGGGGGAGGTAGTCGGAGCCGAATCCCGGACATTAGAGTGCCGAGTGCGAATGGACGGCCGCGCCGAGGGGGCCGTTCCGGAGGAAAACCACGGCACACACCCCCCGCCCCCATCCCCCTCCAGTCGCCATGAAGGCACGACTATTGCCCCGACAAGTAGGGGTCGCGATCATATGTACGAGTGGGAATTCCGATGGACGGAGGGCCTCCTCCTCCTCCTCCTCCTCCTCCTTTATATTTTTCGCCCGGCTTTTATTAGTACCGGAGTCCGGGCAGCAGCAGCAGCAGCAGCAGCAGCAACAGCGGCATCAGTAGCTGCCCGAGTTTTTATGTTCTCGGCTTTAGAGGTCCGCGCACTTTATTGCTTTATGGCGCTATTGGCGTGTCGCGGCCGAGACTCCACGTACCCTCCCCCTCCCTCGCACCCTTCTGACGTGCCCCGGTAGAGTCGAGGGCTCGGCCGGCGGCCTCTTGGAATCCGCCTCGCCAATTGCCCTCCGCCACGCCACTCCACTCCACTCCACTCCACTCCACGCCACGCGAGGGCTGCTCCCCAATTAAAACTTTACCTCCAAACTCCAACAGCTCGTCCCCCCCCTCCCTTCTTCTTCTTCTTCTACTTCTTTTTTTTCTTCTTCTTCATTCCTATCGTTATTACAGGAATCGCAGGGGCACGTAATCGGACGGCCATCGGGATTAATCGAGTACGATCGAGTACGATCGAGAACGGTTAAACGCCATTATTTTACAGTTGCCCGGGCCCGAGAGCATTATCACGAGCTCGTTAACGATTACTACGTGCAAATACATTCGCCGACGGCTACGTTTACCCGTACGATTAATAAGATAGATTGATAGAGTGGGAGAGAGAGGTAGAGTGGGAGAGAGAGATAGAGATTCGCTTCAATATTTCGATAGTCGGCGTTAAAGGGTAAAATTTTTAAGAGGGGCTCGCTCGAGGAATTTTCGGACGAAGGATTTTATTTCAATGGGAGTACGCGGACGAGTGAATATTGACACGGATAAATTTATTCCCAGCCAAGGACGGTTTTTGTTTTTTTTTTTTTTTTATCTTTGAAATATCCTAAAGGGATTCGAGGGAACAATCCATTTATAATGGATATGCCGAGGAGGAGGATAATATAAATCACGCGGAAAAGGCAAAATTTTCAATCTAATGAAATATTCTCTATTCTCTCTCTATTCTCTCTCTCTCTCTCTCTCTCTCTGGCAAGTCCCCTCTCCCCTGCCCCTCCCGGGCCCGAGCGACAGACAGCGAGCTCTCGTGCGGCTGAGGAACAAATACGTAGGTGAATTCGAGTGAAACTTGTGTAATCAAAAATTCAAGGAACCACTACATCATTTTAATAAAGACGTTCTCGAGCGTATTAAAACTACTACTACTCGTAAAACAGATGTGGGGTGGGGGGAAGGAGGCGAGGCGAGGCGAGGCGGGGCGAGGCGAGGGAAGGAGGCCCCCGTATCCTCCCATAAATAAAGCCATCAAAAATCCCTTCCACGTGCACTTAAGGATATAAATAACGCGTATCCGCGCTATAAAACAGAGAGCGTAGTTAATAATTCATCATTCGACGCATCCAATTCTCACGTTAATCTTGGAATATTCGATACGCGTACGTGAGCGCGTTCGTGTGCGTGTAGCGCGTAGTACGTGTAGCGGGGCTCGGGGACCGCGAGCCGACCGACTATTCGGCGCGCCGAACGCTTCGTGTAAAACGCCAAGCGGACTCCGAGATCGTTACCCACGTCCCCCGTACCTCCCCCGTACCTCCGCCACCGCCGCCACCCCATGGCCCAATAACCTTAGCCGGGGCCCTTCGGTGCGCGAGCCGTCGACGGGATGGCGCGAATCGCGCGCGGCATAACCCCCCCGCGGGGCCAGCGCATCTCGACAGGGGGCACTACCGACGCAAACGGTAGATCCCGCGCGCACACGCACCGAGGCGCCTTCTCCGGACGCGCACACGCACACACACACACACACACGGGCTCGCTCGAGCGCCCGGCCCCCCATAAATCTCCGGGGATATAGATGGCTCTGGTGTCGCGGGCTCCACAAGCTACCCCATGCGGGCTCGGAACGCCCCTCTACCCCTCCCTCGCGCTCTGACCCTTCCTTCTGCACGCCATGTAGTACCTTGCCGCCGCCGCCGCCGTCGCGCATTTATTCGAACCGCTCTCTCTCTCTCTCTCTCTCTCTCTCTCTCTCTCCGTCTCTCTCAGTCACGCCAATGTCATGCAGTCGTTGCGTTCGCGGGGCCCGAAGACCCATGCCCGGATTACCCAAATGCCAGCTTACGTAGACGGGGCTCCTCCGCTCAATCAGAGGGAAGCTAAGATGGAAAGAATTATTAAGACCGATTATTAAGTCCGAGAGGCTGACGGACGCCGCCCTTGTCGCGATCCATATACCATTGATGAAATCCGGGCCGGGGATAAGGGACAAGGGAGGTGGGTCCCTCCCGTCTCGACTAGCCTCGACTAGCCTCGACAAACGGAAACGCGGAAAGATGTGCCTCGAGTGCGTTTTACATTCCTAACCGCGTCTCTCTCTCTCTCCCTCTCCCCCCCCCCCCACCGGCCTCACAAGGGTCACCGCACGCGAGGCCCTCTAGCTGGGCGCTCGAGGTGCCGTCGAGTCCTTATCAGCGCTGCCAATCGGAGACGATACGATACGCGCATCTCTCGGGCGCGGACTTTTCACCCGGTGCCTGGACATCCCCGGGCCCGAGGTGAGAGAGCCGCGAGTACCAGTGACACGACGCTCCGGGCCGACGGGCTTAACGAGCTAATGCAAACACGATTTAACCCGGCCTTCGAGAAATCCTGTTTACTCCGGATCCCCCCGCCCGCCCGCCACCGCCCGTCTCTACGCATCTCGTGTAAAGGACAAGCCGAATATAAAGGGACGTACGCGTACTTCACTGCTCGATTAGCAAATCAATTAAACAATTAAAAGGACGATCGGATGGTTTCCAGGACAGGCAGAGGATCAGTCGTAGGGGGCCAGCGAGGGGAGCGGGGGACGTGGGACGGAAAGAACGCGGATGATAAATGAGCCTCTACTGTACCTATTTCAGTGATAAAGGGCAAGGGGTCGGGGGTGGGATACGGGGGGAGTCTGGCGGAGGTAGAACAAGCGAAGAAGTGAGGTGGCGGAGAGGAGGAGGAGGAGGAGGAGGAGGAGAGAAGGACGCCCGGGTGTAAAAAGAGGAACATCGCGGTGGCACGTAGGAGAGACGCGCTAGACCGAGTCACAGGCCACTAACTTATCTACGGATCGGGCGCCGCGTGTTCGCACGCCTTCCTTTTCCTCATCCTCCTCGAGCCCCTGCCCCTGCCCCTGCCCCCCCCTCCCTTAACCGTCCGCCATTCTCTTCGCTACGCGCCGGCTCGTCCGCGGAGAATCTCGAGCGCGACGACGATGACGGCGACGACGCCGGTACGACGAACGGCACCAGCACCAGCATCAGCACAGCACGAATAGCGACGACAACGACGACGACGACGACGACGACGACGACGACGACGACGACCCCCCGGAAAAGCCGAGAATATTCTTCGTGGAAAATTCTCAGGAGGCCGCTTGAGAATAACGCGCTCGGGCTTTGATACAAAAAGGAGGAGGACCGACCGACCGAGCGGCTGCTGCTGCCTCCACCTCCGCCTCCGCCTCCGCCCGAGACGAATAACCCCCCAGGCTTAATTAATTATCCCGCTTTTTCCTTTTACTCTCTCGAGCAGAGTGAGAGTGAGAGAGAGAGAGAGAGAGCGCACGCTACGTTTATTTTCATCAATGCTTTTTACGAGCTTTTCCAGCGCAACGCTTGACGTCGCTACCCACCCTCCCCCGGCCCCCGTCTTCCCAGAGTCAATCTCGCTCCTCGCCCTCCCCCCCATCCTTCCCTAACGCCGCCACACCCAAAAGCATTTTTGCCCTTCGCAGGACCGAGCTTTTTGCGTGACGGGCAGGCGGCAACCTTCGGTGGCCCAGAGGACAGCGGAGAAGTGAGGCGTTTGCCGTGGCAGGGACGGCGATTGGCCCCAAACCGAATTTACATGGGAATATTCGTATTTAATGCCGAGAACGACCGAGAGGAATGAAGACTTTACGAATGATTTACATGCGCGGCCCGCTGAAAATGTTTTAGCTTTTAAAGAGGATTTAGCTTTATTTTTACGGGCAACGAAAAAGAGCACGATGAATTATATATACCCCCCCGCCCCCGCGCGCGTTTCTTTTACTCCTTTCGGATCACGGGCTACGTCCGACCCGCCCCTCCTCCACCACCACCACCTCCGCGACCTCCGCGACCTCGAGCACCACAACGCGCGACCGCTACACGCACACGCACACACACTGGCGCTCTCGTTTTTACGTTTAATTTAATATTGCGCTAGGTAATCCGTCCCTCCCGTCGCCCATTTATTTTCACCGTCCATTTTTATTAAAGCCTGGCCGACTCCACCGCGCGAGCCTCTTCTATTTTCCATGCGCATCCTCCTCCGGGCATTTTTAATTGAATAAAATAATTTTAAAATATCCCAACGCCAAGCGTTACGTCCCACGAGTTCTAACGATAATTTAACTGCACCGGCCAGCTCGTCTCTACGC
The DNA here is from genome assembly GCA_018883505.1 of Ceratosolen fusciceps. Taxonomy (NCBI): domain Eukaryota; kingdom Metazoa; phylum Arthropoda; class Insecta; order Hymenoptera; family Agaonidae; genus Ceratosolen; species Ceratosolen fusciceps. The sequence goes on along the minus strand of RCIC01000022.1, from coordinate 1,224,052 downwards.
AAGGCCCACACCCCACCCCCACCCCCTCCGTACCCCATAATTATTTTTATCCTCTCAGGAGGGAGCTCACTCTGCTAATAATCAATTAACCGGAGCAAAGCAGCAGCACCAGCAGCACCAGCACCAGCACCAGCACCAGCAAAAGACGAAGGAGGTGGAGGAGGGGGAGGAGGAGAGGGTAGAGAAAAAGTAAAGTAATTACCATTTAAAGGCCATTAATTCGGTGGAGCGATAATTTTTGTCAACGGAATAGGCGAAAAAAATGTAACGATACTTTTCGGACAGAAATCTCTAGGCAAATATATTTTCGGGAATGGACTCGAGCGCGTCTGTTTACCCGATAAATCTCCAAGGGAGACGGATCGTTCCCTCACCCCACCCTACTACCCAAACCTCAGCCCCTCTACGGCTATTTTTCGCGCCCGCCGACTTGGCTCTACTTTTGAAAGACTTTTTCCCGGAGCCGATAAATTGTAGGTGTCGGTAGCCTCGGCCCTCGCGGCCTCCCCCCTCCCGCACCCGCGTCTACTCCACGCCCGAGCTCCTAATGAAACGTGACATTTTCTTTTTAGCCGGGGATTAGAAATGGCGGCGGCGGTGACGGCGGCGGTGCGGCGACGGTGGCGGTGACGGCTGCGGGAGGTAGAGGGATAGGGGGGGGAGGGACAGGAAAGAGGCTCCTCGTGTAAGAGGGGTGCGCGACAGTGAGAAAAACCAAGCTACGCAGTAAGAAGAAGAAGAAGAAGAAGAAGAAGAAGAAGCGGAGTGTCTGGAGCCTCGGGAGGGTGAGCTCGAGGAAGAAGGAAGTGGAAGTAGGTAGCAATTCGTCACGAGAATAAATTACTAGCCAGTAAAAACAAGGACGGCTCTTCCCCGTCTGATTGGTAGGACGAGCTAAAGCCGAGGATGAGGGAATCGTCGAGGTGGGGGAGCGCAGGGCCTCGATCGCTTCCGTCCTACGGGAAAAATTTTATTTCTCCCACGGGGGTAGGAAAGCCCGTTGAAAAAGGGCCTTCTCAAACTTTCCACGCTCTCGGCCTCTCTCCCCCCACCCCACCCCACCCCCTCTCGCCCCGCTGCTCTCACGGTCGCGGGCAATTCCCCGGCCGACAGATCCCCGTTCTACGTTCACGTGCGTCCCGGACTTCTTTTGCCGCGGAAACGTCGTCACGGCACATGTTTCCTCTCTCCCTCCCCCCCACCCACCACCTACCGATACAATTAATATGCAAAGCCGGCAACGAGGAAAGTAAGTGGCCCTGCTCAAACTCCATACCCCCTCCCCCCGCCCCGGCTAGTCACGTCAGTGTACATTTACCAGTGAAACGGGCTCTCCCGACCAGCCCGCGCTCTTCACGGAAGCCCTAGGATCCAATGACGCACTCTATTACTCGACATGGACTCTCTTTTAAGCATTCCGACAACGAGAGAGAGAGAGAGAGAGAGAGAGAGAGAGAGAGAACGCGAGACGAGTCAACGGGGGCCGTTAACTCCACGACGATTCTCCGGGAGTTCGGCCTTTAATCGAAAAAGAATATCCAGCTCCAGGTGATTCCAGGAATCGGGCCGTGAGAGGGGCAGGGGCAGGGGGTTCTTCCTCCCTCCGCGTACAGCAGCACCGAGTGAGCCAAGGTGAAAAGGGCAGCTGCGTAAGGCCGGACGGCGGAGAATGAGGATTATATAAAGCGACCTCGAGCCGCGTCCCTGCGAGTCGCCGGCACTACTTCTTTGGCTCACCTCCGGACGACCGGGCCAGGTCGCTCCTCCCGCTCGGTCATGGGTAATGGCTTTACGAGCGCCCGGGGCGATATAAAGAAAATGAAAAACATCGTCCCCTCGTCCACCCTACATAAACTAACTAACTCCTTTTTGACGTAGGGCTCCTTTAGCCACCTCGCCCCCGCCCCCGCCCCCTACCATCACGAGCCGTTCGCCACCCTTCCTCGCCCCGTCGCGAGGCCAAGTCCTTCTCGTCTTCGGGTAGCGAAGGGTCCGCCGCGCGTGTTTGTCGCTCCGTACACGTCCCGGCCAACTCCCCGCGGAATGTATCACAATTAGTTCTCGAACCCTCTCGAGCTAAGGTACTGCCCCCCCTCCCCCTGCCGCCGCCCTCGCTCAACCAGCGTCGCGTCTACCGTGGCTGCTCGCGGCCCCCGACCCTCCGCCAGGTACGGCCAGGACTCCCGAGACTAAGCCCGGAACCCCTGATTACGAGGCTGGCGGTGCTGCGCCACGCGAACCCCACGTCTCTACCACGTCTTCGTCTCGGATCAACGCTAACCTTTACGAAATGTAAATTATCAACTAATTTGGCCGGCCTCCCTTGGACTCCTTGCTCCGGTGTCAATTAACCCCCCCCCCCGAGAAAATAGAATAATTACGAGCTACTCCTCTACGGCCGATAAGCGACATCATTATTTGCCCGTAAATCGGCCGCGCCTCTCGGCCAATGCCGTTTTGGCGGGGAGGGACGGGATGTGGGGACGGGGACGGGGGGGTAAGGATACCATTAACGTCCGTTAATGATGACTTTCTCGCGAGTCCGGCCCGGGCGTCTTTTTACAGACATCTCTCTCCTCCTCCTCCCCGCCCCTCTTCCGCCGCCGTAGCCGCAGCCGCGTTTCGTCTATATTTATGTGGGGGAGCGGCCGAGGGGAGCTAAGGGGATCCGGGGTGGGCAGGAAAAAGCGGTGTCGCAACATCGGCAGGAGCGCGGCAGGTAGTTTATAACGCGGCGCGATAGAGCGCCAGGGCGTCAGTTATCCATCGGGGCCGCGAAACGATTTAATGCCTCGGGTTCCGGAGGTGAAAGTCGCCGAGGTTAAAAAGCGTGGAGGAGGAGGAGGAGGAGGAGGAGGAGGAGGGATATATTGAGCGCGTGTTAATTGCGTGTCCGGGAGCAACTTGGTAACCGGGGGTAATAAATCGAACGGCCGATATTTATTGAGTGCGTCCGGAGGACGTTCCTCGGGCATAGAGGTGTCTTCTCGACACGAATCAGCTATGCCGAGCGCTTCCAGATTAGGGCAGACGCAGCCTGACTGATGGACCCGTTCGTTGAACAAAGAGACTGAGAGAGAGAGAGAGGGGGAGTGAGAGAGAGAGAGAGAGGGGGGTTACGCTCGGCTCTCTCCGTTCTAAGCAGAATTCTCCCGCGGGTGGTCCGAGGCTGAATAAATGACCGCGAAAACGCGAAATGTCCCCCCCCCCCACCACCACCACCTACCACCTCGGGCTTATATATATCGCCCTCGGTAACCGTTCCTTCCCTTCGGACAACTTCCTTGCCCTTCGGCTTCTCATGGGATATACGACTCGATGAATCGGGTCGCGGTACTCGCCCCCGCCCCCATCCCCCTTCGCGCCATTTTCATCGCCCCCGTCGACTTATGATACTATTTGCGAGCGAATAACCAAAGTCGAATGATCATTAGCCGCGCGCCGCCCACCAATTACGTGACTTTATCCCTTGGCTTTATTATTTTGCGCAAATTATTTAAGCGGAGAGCGTAGGTAAAAGGGTCGGGAGAAGAAAGTAGGGGTGGTCGAGATGGATGGAAGGATGGAAGGATGGAAGGATGGAAGGGGTGGGGGTGGGTAGTAGTAGTATCGATCGAAATAAGGCTGATGTTGCGAGATTCGATTGCGCGTTAAGGCACGCTAGCGCACTCGATGCCGAGCTAATGCGCTAATGGCCAGACAGCCGGCTGTAAATACGATTTTAATGTATTACGGTTCACTTAACGACTTGAGTTATGCGCGGGTGTGTGTGTGTGTGTGTGTGTGTGCCGTGTGGAAGCTATAATCCACGTCTTTTCGCGGCAATATGATGAATGGCCACGGCTCTGTGCTAACAACGCGCAACACCGTCTCTCCGTACCTTTGCATTTTTTTCATCCAAACAACGCCTCTACCACGTAATAATAATATACATACATACACGCGTATACGTACACGCGTATACGTACACGTCGCGTATCCTGCCTTTAATTATCCGGGCGGCCCGCATCGATTCGACAATCCATTGACTATTGCTAATACGTATAATATAAAAACTATCGTTGCTCCGTGTAGGAGGCAGCGGCCGTGAATAACCTTCGTCACGAGTATTCGGATATTTACGGGCCGGCCCGGGGTCTCGAGGAGCTCGCGGATGCGATGCGAAACTAACCTCAAACGGCCATTCCGTAATACCTATTTTCGTTCTCATTCGTTTGACCTTTTTCCTCGGCGTCAACCGGATTCACGCCTCCCCGCGACCGTACCTCTTTCATAGATCCCAGCCAATAGCCGCCGTAGCAGGGGAACGACCGGAGCGAAATAACCGACACGAGCTGCGTAATTCCCAATACGCGGATGGTGATAAACAGGTGAGGTGAGCGCGTACTGGTGCGCAAGGATGTAAGCCGAGCGAGCTAATGGCAGTAGCGGTCGGTGGAGGGATGCTTTTTATTTGACTGGCCAGGTAAAGGGATCACGGGAGCCGGGAAATACAAATGACTTAATTTTAATGAATCTCTGGAGGTTATTATTGGGCCGCGGAGGTGCCCAAATAAGAAGCCGGCGGCGATGGCGGTTGCGTGGGCGGCGAGGGGGTGATTGGGGTGGGGTGGGGTGATTGGATGGTGGGGTGAGAAGAGAGAATAAAGAGGAGCGATTGGGATAGGATGGGACGGTCAATCCGGAGTATCGGCTCTCTCTCTCTCTCTCTCTCTCCTAAGCTGGAATATTAAGTGGTTAAGAGAGAAGGATAATTTGGCAACGTCGCAGCCACCGTCGTTCATTCTCTCTCTCTCTTTCTCTCGTTGCTCTCTACGGAGATGGCTGGCTGGCTGGCTCGGCGTCGTCGTCGTCGTCGTCTACTTCGTCGTCGTCTACTTCGTCGTCGTCTTCGTCGTCAGCGTCGTCAGCGTCGGTGTCGGCGTCGGTGTCGGCGTCGGCGTCGGCGTCGGGGTTCGGTCGCAAGGGCTCGGCCTCGCAAGGGGCGGGGGACACGAGACGCTCCGAGATGCTCCTCGCTCCTCGAGAGTCGGACCGCGAGATGTTACGAACATCCACGTACACGCGCCTTCGCTAGCCAGCTTATAATCCCTCACTAGCCGGGAAGAGCCGAAAGAGGAGGTAAAAAAAAAGTGCCGGGATAGCGAGCCCCGCAGGGAGCATCGGGCGGGCGGGCGGGGGATGGGGGAGGGGGCAGGGGGGCGAGACTCTTATGCTCAAAGACTTGTATCTTCTCCTCTCTTTCCTGCTGATGTTACTGTTGTTGTTGCTGCTGCTGCTGCTCCTCCTCCTCCTCCTCCTCCTCCATCACCGCCACCACCACCTCCACCTCCACCTCCACCTCCCCCGCCGGGACCGTGGCGACCCTCGTCGCATCTCGTAGGGCACTAGTATGCGAGAGAACGGACACGCTGGAGACGACTACGCAACCATGTTACACACACTATATTATACGCCAGAGCTGTCCCTCCACTTCCTCCTCCTTCTCTTTCGGTCTTTTCACTCGTGTTTTTGTCCCCTCGTTTTTTTTTCACTCCCTCCTACGCGCTTTATCCGTCGCTTCTCTCCTCGTCCACGTACGTAGTCGTAGTCGTAGTCGTAGTCGTAGTCGTAGTCGTAGTCGTTGTTGCAGTGAGTAGTACCGGTGGTCGTGGTGATGGTGGTGATGGTGGTGGTTGTGGTGGTAGTAGCACCAGCACTACGACCACCACCACCACCACCACCACCACCACCAACAGCAACAGCAGCAGGAGCAGCAGCAGGAGCAACCGTCGCCACCCCGTCCCCCCGAGATCCCTTTTCACTGTCTCGCTCTAGTCGGTCTGCTCTCTCGGAGCTCCGCACCAAGCGCTCCGGGCATTCTGAGAGTTTTTAGAGTGCGGCCCCTCATTGTTGTGTAAATGCGGACCAATGGCGCCGCTAGACCGGACCCGCGTTCCCAATTTCTCAGCCTCTCCAGCTCAGCCGTATTTTCACTACGCGACTCCCTTTTAAATGCTAATATAATCGTGCGAAAACCAGATTTTCGGAATTTCGCTCGACTCGCGAACGCTCCCTCCCATCGGTCTGTCCCCCCTGCCCCCATCCACTTACCTCCACTTACCTCCACTACCACCCTACCACCCTCCTCTCGCCACCGCCTACAACACCCACCCACCCCACAAACGTCTCCTTATTCAGCCCTGAAAAATTTACGCCCCAATGGCTAAATTACCCCGCCACTCCCTCCCCCACCCCCCGGTGCTCGGGCGTCCATGCGTTTGCCCGGGGGGACTTTGTCAGTGGAATCGGCCGAGAATACAATATTCCCGCTGCTGCCCTCGGACTCGTTGCTCGTTGCGCATTATAAATGCCTCCAAATAACGATGGAATTTTTGTCGTATGCCTGTAGAGCCCGAGTGGGTGCGCGCAGAGCAGGCGACAACACCCTCGTCGGGCCGTACGAACGGCTTGGCCAGCCTCGAACCGGAAAATAACGTTAAATAAAAATGGCTTTGTACGCTTCGTAAGGTCGGCCCTTGGACAAGTGGAAAGCCGTAAAGGGATGATTTTCCGCTTCGCGTGCTCAGTGAAATAATTTCAGACGAGCGCCAGTTATTCTCGTTAGCCATTAGTGCACCTCGAGAATAAATATTTAAACGTTTATCAGGGTGCGCAGAGAGGAGAGAGAGAGGGAGAGAGAGGAGGGGCAGCATTAGGTTGTACGTGAAAGGGAAAGGGATATACACGTCGAGGATAGCCATTTGGGCATAAAAAAGTGTTTAGGTAAAAAGTAAACAGGGTTATTGGGTGACGGGGGGCGTGCGGGGTGTAGTGGAAAAATTTACGTAAGACTTGCGAAAGGAGCGTAAGGCGAGTTCACGAGCGAGGAGCAATGATTTAACGAGACAATTCATGTGAGCGCAATCTATCGGACGATCGCTCAACTCGGAAGCTCCGTCCCCCTCCCGCTTGCTACGATCCCCCGCACTGGAATGCACTGGTACGCCGAGGAGCCCCCACCACAGTCGCTCTCTCCCCTCTCTCTCTCCCACTCTCCCACTCTCCCACTCTCTCTCACACAAACACACGTACAAGCGGGGGCGCGCGCGCGCGCGCACGCACGCACACGTTCGCTCTGGCTACCCCGCCCCGTTCTGCAAAGGCGTAGGCTTTACGGCACTGCTACTCGGGAGTTGTATCACTCGATAATGACGCTCATAAACGTCGCGATAAAATCAGCGGGCGGATTTACTGTCAGTCGTTACGCTCTCAGCGAAAGGCGTGAAATGGTAATGATGTGTAATCAAAACAAATCATAAAGCGGTCGATGTATCTTGCGCGGGACCGGAGGCTTCGTCTGCTTTTCCGGCCCCTCCCTCTCCCTCCATCGCCTCTCAGCCAACCCCCCCCTCACCACAATACCCCCACCGCCGCCACTTCCTAAGAGCATCCCGACCCGGAGTTTTTCCCTCATTTCACTATTACCCCCCAGCCCCCCACCCCCCGTTCACGCCTACGCCCTTTTTTCCCTTCGTTTTCTAATGGCTCGTCGATGCCACGAGGACCAACACCCGTGACCGCGCGCGGCATTTTCTCGGCTATTTTGAGGTTATGTAGCCCGCCCGATCGTCCCAGCGCTACGCCGTCCGCCCTTAAAATCATTTCCTTTCGTTTAATGATTCGACAAGTGGTCGGCACCCCCCCCCCCCCCCGCCGCTATTACTGCAGTCGTTACTGCTGTATTAGCCTATGCCGGAGGTACGCGTGTGCCGCGACATTTTTATCGGCTAGAGGCAGGAGGTCAGTAGGGTCAGCAGGCCGAGTAGTCCTCCCACGCTTTCCAGCCAACTTTTATACATACATACATATATATATAATAGAATTAACAGTGGGCGTGAAAGGAGCGCGTGTCGACGGCGTAGGGGGGGGGATTAAGAGGGATATTTTATTAGACTAATAATTCGTAGGAGCCGCGTAGTCACAAAGCGCACAAATAAAGCACGAGGAGGAGTCCCGGAGCTTGCTTTGTGTGGAAAAAGAAACGAAGGAAGGAGGAAAAAGAAGCCCGGAGGATTAATTTATTAAGCGAGAAGAGGAACTTGCCTCTGTGCCCGGGCCCACATAAATTCCTCGCTTGACTCGGTGATGTCACTTTTTAAAAGAATTTTTACGACCTGCCGCGACATTTCGTCGCCACATGTTATTACATCCAAGGATAATGAAAGGGGGGAAAGGGGGGGGGGGCCAGCGATCCCACGTTATTGGGGTTATGGGGGGCGGGGGCGGGTGGGGGGAGATTCTTGATTCCGAGCACATCCTCGTAACCGAAACGTCGTCGCACCTCGCGAGCGCGGCCCAGGGCCCGGGTCCGCCAGGAAGTTGGCGCTTAGTTCGACGAACGGGCCGAGGATAGTCGTTAAGCCAAGTTTACGAGACGTTAGCGGTCGACGTAGTAGTAGTAGTGGTCGTGGTCGTAGTCGTCGTCGTCGCCTCCGCCTCTTCCTCCTCCTACTCTTACTCCTACTACTCCTCCTCCTCCTCCTCCTCCTACCGACCTGTTAATCTCGGCCCCGCGTACGACGGACGTGCACTCGAGCCGTCGGACGCGTGCCGCTGCTCTCCTCGCCCTCGACTGCCCGGGGTAGGGGTAATGCTCGCCCCCGCGGCGTCTTTATGGATCGTAAACGTCTTCCTTTACGGCCGATAAAGATCCGCGTGCCCGGCCATTGACGATGAGCGTCCTCGGGGTTCCGACAGTAATTGGCGGAGGGGGGAGGGGGTGGAGCCGGTCACAGGTACGATTTACAAGCTCCGCTCGGTCATCATTACCTCGTCTAATTATCCGTCGGGTTTTTGCGCTAGCCGAGCAGCCTCCGTCGAGTATAATAAAGCCGGGGGTGGAGGGGTGGGGGGGGGCCCTCTTTACTTACCATCCTGGCACGCCGAGCCGCGGGCCAGCGGTACTACTCGCAGCGCTTCCCGACGTGTATAGGGACGATTTCCAAAATTCTCCCGCCCTTCTTCCTCCCCGCCCTGTCGATACGGAGGGAAGCGGTGGGGCCGCAGATTTATAATCCCGAGCCATTTAAATAAATCCTCTTTGTCGAACGGAATCGAGCGGCGGGATACATAAATCCGTATTAAACGTACACGAGACCAAGGAATTAATTGCACTCGAATTTCCGTATTTATAATATTTGCCGGATAAACACGGGGCTGGAGGAGGAGGAGGAGGAGGAGGAGGAGGTTTGCGTCGATTTTGCCTGGGAGGCGAAAAAGTCGCGATATATATATATAAGGCCTCTCGCGCACAGAGAGAGAGAGAGAGGGGGGGTTGGTAATGAGGACGAGCCCTCGTGACGGGAATTATTCGATAGGGCAGTGAGTCGGACAGGATCGATCGTCCATCCATCCGGTACGGCTCCCGAGATCCGTAGAAATCTATGGACGGGTTTGCGGGGCGGGTGATTAATCACGGCGAGGGTCGCTCCGGGGTGGAGAGAGCGCATAATTTCCCGCCGCGGAGCGCTTTCCGTAAACAACTCGCCAATGGCTGTTTAAGGTCCATTGAATTATCGAGCAGCGGCCGGTGTAAAGCCCGTGGTGGTGGCGGCGGTGGTGGTGGTGGCGGTGGCGGGGTGCGGAGGGTACTCCTCGCCGTTGGCTTACACACAGCGTAGTGTCGGCGTAGTCGACGTAGCGGGTTCCCCGTCGTAGCTGGTGCGCATGCGACGCGACTGCTACCTCGGTTATCCCACGGGACTCGTGGCGGTGTGTGCGCGGGGGTGGGGGTAGGGGTGAACGAGGCGTCAGGTCGGCCAATGGGTCTTTGCGGGCTCTTTGTTGAACGCGCAACGTAAGTAGGGTGGGAATAAGAAAGCCCGGCGACGACCGAGTCGATAAAAACAAACCATAAAGCCTGTTGCGGACGACGATCGAACTACAGCCGGGACGGCCGTCACATACGTCAGATACTTGGTGGGTAGTAAAGTGGACGATACGAGCGATACGAGCGATACGAGCGATGCGAGCGATACGAGTGGGCTGTGTAGCGGTCGGTAATGTAGGTCGCCCCTGGGATGGCAGCTGGGCCGGGGTCCAGACCGAACCTCGACGCGCCTCGACGACTGCATGTATATACCGACGGGGAGGGGGCCGTTGGCGTTAGTCGCCATCTGCTGGCCGCGAGCCAAAACCAATTAAAGCCAGCCGTGATCTCTACCCCCTCCCCCCCCATTCCCGGAGACCCGCCGAGCCGACAAAACCAATTATTCCCCCGGGTACGCCTCGAACGAGTCACCGGACCCCGAAAAACAAATCTACAGAGACGCGCAGACTAAGACGTAGACAGACAGAGAGAGAGAGAGAGAGAGAGAGAGAGAGAGAGAGAGCGAGAGAGCGAGAGGGGGAGGGAGAGAGAGAGGAATTTGCACAGGCATGCAGGCGCGGAGGCGAGGTCGCGCTTGGTTTTTACCGCGGTCAGGATGGCAAAAAGCCGGAGCTCGTCGACGGTCGTCGTCCGGTCCTCGCGCGATAATGAGGATAAGAACTCACCTCGTGAGCTCGACGGCCACGAGGAAAGAGGAAAGAGGCCGCCGCCCACCGGCTCTCCTGGCCACGCCTATCGCCGTAAGGGCCGGGGTTCGTTGTCGCGGGGCCGTGAGTGGTGGGACGGGCAGGGCCGGGGGAGGGGGGTGGGGGAAGGCCGGCCCGGGGCGGCCATAACTAAGCCCGGGAGTGTGGCGAAGGGGCCGCTAGATGTCGCCCGACTTACGGGACGTTGACGTCGACGGGCCCCGTATTCGTCTACGTCTTCTCTACGTCTACGTTCTACGTCTCTACGTCTCTACGTCTCTACGTCTCTACGTCTCTACGTCTACGTCTACGTCTACGTCCACGTCGTCAATAATTACAGCACGCAAGTCCCTCGGCCTTAATCGGATTTCGTAGAGCATGCGCGACACGGCTGTCGGGCGCTATTCTCGCCTCGGCATCAGCGGGCCCCGCGACTTTTATAGCCACCGCGACCGATTTAGTCGAGCGGTCGAGCGGTCGGCGGTAGGCGGTAGGCGGCATTCCGCGGATGGTCCCCGACGTTTAATTAACTTACCTGCGCAGCTTACGAATCAATTGGCTCGACGACGATGACCGACATTCGTCGCGCGCAGCGGCTCTAGATATTTCTTAATATTAATCGTACCATCCCGGCCGGACTAATTACCTCCCCACCCCACCCCCGTAATAATCTATAATGACCCCATCCCCCCCGCTGAGGTCGTGGGGAGGGTCATACGTCAAGGGCTCGTCGACGCGTCGATGGTCTCTTCCCTCTAACCCCAATAACCCCCGCGCCCCGTCCTCGTGGTTAGGGACGTGGCGATCGCGGCCACGAGGTAATCATCAGGCATTGGAGACTTTATTAAAGCCGGGGTCGGTCCCCGTATTATCATCCGAGCCCGGTTCTTCCCTTTTTGCTAATTAATTCGTCTCCTTTTCCCCAAAGTGAGGCGGCCCCGTTAATTTTTATACCCGGAGGCCGTAGCGCAGCGCGGTTAGCGTCGTCGGGCTCGCGTTATTGTGACAGTGAAAAATAACGAGGAGGTGACCCGGGTGCCTATGGAAAATGTCCTCGCGGTCGTTAATGCCATTAACCGGGAGTCGCAGGGTTAATTAGAGGGGCCGGGACGTAGTCGCGGGGAGAAGAAAAAACTCCCCGAGAGAGAGAGAGAGAGAGAGAGGCAGGTCGCGCTAAGGATAAGACACGAGGAGGTGAGGTAGGGCCGCTGCGGGTAAATGAGCTTTATATAAGATTAATAACTGCGGCGAGAGCGGAGACGTGGTGCGCGTAAAAACTTAACGAGATCATCGATCAAAATGAAAACCGCAACTAGGAGGTAACGAGTCGGCGGGGCTTTCGCTCGGGCCCTTGTCCCGCCTTCGAAATCCTCGGCGTCCATCGTTCCTGCTCACATATATATATGCTTATACATGTATATGCTTATATATGATCTGGTAGTGTTGGTGGTTGGTTAGGCAAGCCGATATAACGTACAAGGCCTCGTTAAAACGATTTAATCCCGAGCGTCGGCGTCGGTGTCGGTGTCGGTGTCGGTGTCGCTATCGACGCGCGTTCGCGCATTACATCCTCGTTTTCTAAGCCCGTCCCTCGTCGTCGCCGAGTAATGTCCCCCCTGCCCTCGGGGGAGCGTTTATTTTTTTTTTTTTATACACAGGTGCACCGGTCGCTCTGCCGGTCTAGCGATAGATCGAATTTCATACCGTGTCGAGCCCATTATCCCCATTATTTCAGGCCTCAGGTTCCATTATCGCTGTCCCACTCCCGTCGGCACAACCCGTACTCCGCGATATTCGACAAATGACGGCATTATCCGTTCTCAACCCCCCACCCCCTCGGATTCTATATCGAAAAGCTGCGATTGCATCCAGCCAATTAAGCGACTACCCGCCGCTACTCTTACGACCTGAGAATGCTCGTTTTTGTTTTTTTTCTTTCTTTCTTCTCAGTCTTTTTCTTTCGCAACCGTAGCTACATTTGCTTGGGAATACTTGCGAGTACTTGCCGGTCTTGGCCAATACCTCGGACCGAGTAGTTTCATATTCGTAAATAAATAGAAATAAGTACGGACGGTGTCAATTAATAATTACAGGCCTCGGAGTAACTAGTTTTATGAAAGACGGGCCGACAAGGGGGGTTATTGGGGTTATTGGGGAGCTTTTCTTTTAAAGTAATGAAAGTAATGAAAAGAAAGGAAAGAAAGGAAGGAAAGGGAAGGGAAATTCCTGGCGTTGAAACGCGGCTATCGTCAGTCGGCGAGCGCCGAAAGAAGAAAATAAATGAACCGGGCGCGACGAAAATAACGTTCCCATACTGCCGGGGGCATCTCTTCTCCCCCCCCCCCAACCCCACGAGCCATCCCGTGGCAGCCGTCGACGTACGATCTAACGCAGGCGGATCTCGCGCTCAATCCTTTCCGCGCTGCGGCACTTCTGAGAGGGCGAGCCTTATTTACCATGCCGACTTTCCAATGCCGGCAACGCCATGAAAAACCCGGCGCAAAAAAAGGGCACGAGAGAGAGAGAGAGAGAGAGACGGAGATCTCTCGGAGGAGACGACATCTCTATAGCGGGGCCGTTCCCTCCTTCGCGAGAGGAGGGGAGCCGATATAGCGGCGCCGTGGACCACGGCAGAAAGAAAGATCGGAATTAAGCTCGTAGAGGAAGATAAAGGGAGAAGAGGATATGCGCGCGAGAGTGCTTGCATCTCTCTCTGTGCGTGTGTGTGTGTGCATGTACGTATGTACGTATGTACGTATGTATGTATATATATGTAAGGGAAGAGGAGATAAAACATTAGGTTGAAGTATGGCGAGGTGCCGGGCTCTCGAGTCGTCGCGATGTATGGAGAAACATATACAAGTCCCGGGGGCCGTAAATAATATTGAAAAGCGTATAATCGGGGCCGGAGAGACAAAAATATGATTTTTATGCCCTCCCGAGCAATTGTGTTTTCTTATACTTGCTCCGAGCGATAAATAATTGCGGTCATTCGAATGCCGCGGCCGCGCGACGCTGCGTGCTCTGCTGCTGCTGCTCTATGCTGCCCCCGACCCCGTCCACCCCCTACCCCCACCCCACCGCCGGTCTCTGCCTTTCTGCGCTTTGGTGGTGTTTCAGGTGTCGGAAGCGGCGCTCGGCCGCGTATTTATAACGCTGGATTTAAGCTACGGCATAAGTCAGCCCATAACTAGCCGACTCTCGCCTCTTCCCCCGGCCTCCATCCCCGCCCTTCACATCCGCCCCGCCGCCGCTCACGTTTTTTTTAACGAGTCTTTCATCGAGCTGCCGGGAGCCGAGCGTCTTTATTTTTAAGAACATCTGGGAAGGAAGGGCCAGCCTCGTCGTCGTCGTCGTCGTCGTCGTCGTCGTCGTAGTCGCTCTAGTCAAGGACTCGACGAAATCATCGTCTCCGAGCGGTATAATACGCGATACAATACGTAAGCGGCGCGCCTCTGCCTTCCCCCCGTTGATATACAAGCGAAATTATCGTCACTCATTTTGCAACCTAATTAAGCCCTCTTGCATATCGTATTTTAACGATGCGATACGTGCGAGCAATAATTCCCTCGGCCTCAAAAGAGTAAACGAGGAGAACGGTCAGTGCCTCGGTGTACGAGAGAGAGATCGAGATCGAGAGATCGAGAGCGAGAGAGAGAGAGAGAGAGAGAGCGTAGGTGGGTGGGGGCACGAGTTTTTCCTTTGCCGAGGCCGAGGGTATATGAAGTCGCTGATATGTTTATTACGTTATTAAACGCTCGCGTGTAAGTATAAATATCAAAGAGTCTGCCTTACTTTTAATTGAGATTAAGCGTCAGTCTCATATTTATTAAAGAATCGAAAGGCTCGTTATTCCCTCAACCCCCGTCCACCAATGAAGACGACGTAAGAAGTAAGTGCCTCTGCACTCGAGTCTCGCGACGACCGCGACCCTCTCCGAGGCATCCTCAATTGCAAAATCCTAATTAACGCCTGTACATTTACGTACATATACGTACACATACGTATACATGCCTGTGCACATGTATAAATGTAAACAGGTATTTAGATTTAGGAAGCGGGCACGGGGATGGGTATGGGTAAGACGAGATGGGGCGCAACGGCTCCCGACGACGGTTGTCAGGATCTCGTAAAAAAAAAAAGAAAGCGCGGAGGAGCAGGAAGGTTATAGGAGGGGGCCGCTTTCCAATTTCAGTAATATTTCAAAAGGAATGTGTCAGGCCGGTGCCGGGAAACCGCGGCTCCTTTTTCTTTTTTTTAAGGCAGACCAGGCAGACACAGCCGGCCGACGTCGAATAGTCGAGGATCGAAGGGCCTGGCCTGGCCTAACCGCTTTTCCAACATGGCCGCTGCTCGAACCGTAAGTCGAACTGGAAAATGAAAGCCGCCGGGGCCCCGGACATTCGGCAGAGGAAAAACAGAGATAAGCCGCCTCTGTCTACCGACCTTTATCTCCCCCCACCTCCCTCTCTCTCTCTCTCTGGCTCGCACGCTCTCTACTCTTCTACCTGCCCCCGTCGACGAAAAAAAAAAAAACTTTCTACTTTCTCTCGCGTCGGTCTAGGCGACCTGAACGAAAAAATACAAAACAAAAAGAAAACATAAAAAAAGAGAGTCGAAAACCAAAGAGAATGAAAATGGTCGAGAAAACGATGGGCTAGGAGTGGGACGGGGGCGAGGAGAAGAGCCGGGTGGCTTAGCGAGGAATCGCGAGCGAGAAGGGAAACGTGCCTCGGGGGAGAGGATCCAATTTCTTCTCATTCCTTACTTCCGTCCCAATGCAGTTGGGTACGAATGGCCGTGTAAAGTCTTGAAGACTCGAACCACTAGTTCCCTTTAACGCGCGCGGGACGCGATCGGATTAATTCAGCGGATTACGGAAGCGCGCGCAAACAGCGAGGTATAGAGAGTCAGAGTGAGGGAGGGGGTGGAGGGGAAGCGCTCATTAGATATTCAGTGCAAAGAGGAGACGACAGCTTCCGGGCCGTGAGAATCCACGGGCCAAAGCTCCGGGCTTCTGCTCCGGGGAGATTACATTAACAAACAAGCGGCCCGCCGAGGCTTCCCTTGGAAAATATAAGGAAAAATTTATCCATCCGGAAATGTGCCGTCGGCATTAATAACATCCGACGCGTTAAAATAAATAGGGGCTGGCGTTGGCGTTGGCGTTGGCGTTGGCGTTGGCGTTGGCGTCGGGGATGGGGATGGGGATGGGCAGGGGGAGGAGGGGGATCATTAAATCTAAAGCTGGAAAATTGCCCCTGCTAGATTATCCGAGTCTTTCCGGGAAATTCTTATGCAGCTGACTCTACCTTAATCCCCGTGCCCTGCCCGTCGCCTCCCTCCCTCCCTCCCTCCCTCCCTCCCGAGCTGCGCTGCGCGAAATTAATGAATTTTCGCGGCCGGCGCCGTTAAAACTTTCGCATAATACGAGCCCCCGACACCACCACCGCCATTCGTTCACTAGACAGACGAGCGGAGCGGCCACTTTCCTTCTTCTCTCTCTCTCTCTCTCTCTCTCTCTCTCTCTCTGCTTCTTCTGACTTAGCCTCCCGTCCCCGCCCCCCCCCCGTGGTTTACGAGGAGGCTGCTCGGCCCTCGCATGCATCCCTTATGATATCGAGAAATCCAATTACTTTTACTCGCCGTTCTGACTCGCCAATGAGAAGATCTCGCGCCCCCCCCCTACACCCCTCCGGACCCACGCTACGGCCTCGCTCGGTCAAGGGCTTTGATACTCGTAAGGGTTGAGAGGATCCCCCGAGTAAGGGATATACGATAAGCTAAGGAGCTTATCGTAATTACCGCGTCGGTTATTCGGGTACGGGGGTATGGGGGTATGGGGGGGGGCCAGGGAGCGATCGGTTTCCCATAAGAGTATGGGTCGGCGCTTATCGGGCCCGCTCCGGAGCCCTTTGTCGATCGATTCGGCCTCGATACGAGAAGTAGGCGGCCCCAGTGAGCTTAATTAATTGGGCTTCGCCCCGGAGCCGCGATCCCAAGCAACGCTTAGATCCCCCCGACCCCCATCCCCCACGCCCGCGGGGCTACACCCGCCCCGCGCCCGTAGCCGCCGACTCCTAGGCTACCTCTCGGGGACAAATAAATAAAGAAACGGGACGAGAACAAAGGGTAATTCTCAATTTTCGTAATTAATTGGTCCAGCCGTTCGTTCGTTCGTTCGTTCGTTCGTTCGTTTAAATTTCATGAATAATGGCTAACTGGCTGGTTGGCTGGTTGGCTGGCTGGTTGGCTGGTTGGTTGGCTCGGTATTCCCGGGAGCGACGCTGAGCGCTCGGTCTTTGTCGAGGGAACCGGTCTCGCCGATCGCTACTCCGTCCGTTGACGCTCGACGCGAGAGTCACACGATCGCCGCCTCACTCACCTTAATACAGCTGCGTGCACTGGGCGGCTAGCAGGGGGTGGTGCGGGTTGGCCGTGGGGTGATCGGGGGGGCTCCGGTGCAGGGCGTACCCCTAGTTGGCCCCGTCGGGGCCACCCTGCTGTTGATGCGCCGCCGCGGCCGCGGCCGCTGCCGCCGCCGCCGCCTTTTGCGCCTGTGCCTGCTTCTCCTGCTCGTTCAGCTCCTTGATCGCCTGTATCTCCTTCTTGAGCTTCATCCGCCGGTTCTGGAACCAGATCTTGATCTGGCGCTCGGTGAGGCAGAGGGCGTGCGCCATCTCTATTCGCCTCCGCCTGGTGAGGTAGTGGTTCGTGTGGAACTCCTTCTCGAGCTCGAGGGTCTGGTAGCGCGTGTACGTCTGCCGTCCCCGTCTACGTAATCCGTTTGCACCTGGAAACCGATAAAAAGTCCCGGAATATTAGCTAAGGACGTTCTTAGGGGCGGGAGGCAGAGTTAGAGGCAGAGTTAGAGGTAGAGGTAGAGGTAGAGGTAGGGGTAGGGGATAGCCGGCGATTCCATTCGTGACAGTAGCCGATGCCGTTGACGTTTCGCGTCTCCGCGCCACCCTACGACGGTCCTGGAACAAGTGCCAGGGACAAGGTCAGGGAGGATCGTCACTCCGCTGACGCTCCCTACTTAATCGCACTCTTTAGTCCGGCAGCTACGTATTACCTAATGGAAATTGTACTATAAAGGGCGTGCATTGGGTGGAATTAAGTTGAAAGCTGACCACGGGTACGAGGGTACGAGGCTATTATTGGGGCCGAGATCGGGGCCGCGTGGGACGGTGGCTAACCGCAAAATCCTTGGAACGGTATCGTCGGGTCGGGTCGGGTCGGGTCGGGTCGGGTCGGGACGGGACGAGCCACGGTAAAACTCCCATTCCCGGGTAAGGACCGTGGCCCGGGTCACTCCTTTAAATGCCTTTAAATAAAGTAGGACGGGTAAGGAGGGAGGGATGGGAAGGAGGGGGTGGGAGGTAGCCGGGCGTGCGTCACGCTCTGTGGGGGTGGGCCGCTGAAAATGAGGAGAGCCCGGTCGTTGTATGGGCGCTGCCGGCGAGCTCCGTCGGGACGGGAAAGGACGGGAGCCGGGCGCGCTCACCTTATCTGCCTCGTAAAGTGGCCGTTTCGCCTACGAGGCCGGAGAAAGAGTACTCGGACGGCGCGAGGGTGGCTCACTGGCGGCTGGCTTTTATACCAAGCGGTGGACCCGGGTCGGTGTGCGGCGTGGGCGGATCGTGGGCTACCGTAGAGAATAAAGCCACACTCTCCACACACTCCTATACAACGCGCAGACTGCTGTCGAGAGGGACGTTCCAGCTCCATTCCATCCCCCCGCCCCCTTCCAACCCCTTTCCAATCCCGTTCCAACTCTGTTTCGCTTGTAATGTACTCGACCGCTCTCTATCTCTCTATCTCTCTCTCTCTCTCTCTCTCCCTCACACCGGCCGCACTGCCCCGCCACTTTCAATTTCACCTCTCACGGTACTCTCTTATTTCTCCTCCTCCCCCCCTTCTTCTCCTCCTCCTCTTAACGCTCACTTGGACTTGCGCTTAATTGACTGTAAATTTGAGGGAAATTCGACGGGAAATGTAATAATCAACTTCCCCACCCCTCATATTGGCCATTCCGCTACCATCAAGAGTTATCATTATCCTTACGGTTACCGTTACTGTAGAGCTGTGTCGCGATTGCGGCGGGGGGGAGGGGGTCGATAATAATCAACGACTTGATGTTTCGGTGGACGATCCGGGCGGTCGATCTCAGTCAGTGAATCAGTGGGCTCGACCACGTTTCGCAGGGCATCGCGACGAACGAGTATAAAGGACGTCCGCGTGCCCGGGGGTAGGGTGAGGGCGGAGGGAAGGGATGTACTCGGACTCCACTGAATTCCTAAAGAATGAATTCAAATCCGAGTATTTGAAATCGCGGAGGCGGAGACCGACCGAGCCGGGATTTAATTATTCCAATAACTTGAAGAGGGATGAAAAATGGTAACGGTGGGGTGGGGGTCGTGTGGAGGCTAAGGCACTGTGTACGATTGTTCCTCTCTGGCTATGCTTTTCCCATTATTAAATCACATATATCAATGGCGAGTAGAGGGTTCCCGTGCAATACTACGTACAACTCAAAACGTTTGAATCGTACGGTAGATGGGAACAAGTAGGGATGGGAAGGGGGGGTGGGCGAGCGGGAGCAGCCGCCCTTCTAAAAGCAATTAATTGCCAGTAGTCCTGGAACCGGAAATCGGCGAGGAACTGAAAAAGCAAATGGGCCATTACGACGACTAATATACATCGTCATTCGTTATTTAACGAGAAAATTACGAAAATGTAAATCGCCCAGCCGATAAAGTATCCTCCTCCCCATCCTCATCCTCCTCCTCCTCCTCCTCCTCATCCACGCGGCTGTCCGCGTTGCCGAGGAGCTAATAATATCCCATCGATACTCAATGAGAGACGGAGGACAGGGTTCCGAGTACCGAGGGCTGATAAAGAAATAATAATAATAAAAAAAAAAAAAATATATATATATATATATATAGCCAGGCTGGTTACACTGCCGGCGACGAGGACGATCCTTTATTCCTGGGTCGGCATGGCGCTCCCTTCCGGGACCCATTCCTCCATTACTCCTTGTTTTTTTTATTTCTCTCTCTCTCTTCTGTTTTACCCCCTTTACGGAGTAATTGGAGGTACGGCCTTGGACTCTACGAGGCCGCCCACGCCAGCCACTGGGAAATATTACGGATAGCGCACTCGTGTTTATTATTGCCAGGCGATGGAGTGCAAATTGCCAACGGAGCCCGCTCGGCTCTCACCCCCCCCCCACCATTGGCGCGGGACCTTAAATCACCCTGGCTACGGGTCTGCGCGCCTGCGCGCCTGCCCATTTACCCGGGCGGTAAATAAAACCGAGCGTCGAAGGATTATTTTTTTTCTTTTTTTTTTTTTTTTTTTTATCCCCTCGTTTAATACGAATCCTGGAGGCTGGAGGTTACCGCGCCGCGCCGCACCGCGCCGCGTAACCGACAGCGTACGCACGCACTCCTCCTCCTCCTCCTCCTCCTCCACCTCGTTACTTGGCGGCCACTGCGAATCCACGATTTATATTGTAAATTACTCCTTACGGTGCTCTCTCTCTGCTCTCATCCCTTACAATATTTACGATTAAATGAATATAATGCCACAACCCTCGAGGAGGAGGCCCGGCTTCCCAGCAGCCGAGTTACGTTGTAGATAAATCGACAAACGATTGCCACGGGGAATGCATTTGTGCGGATACGATAAACAATCCTATGAATAATAAGGCTGTGGGAGATTCGAGTCAGGCAATCAGCCCCCGCACCCCCACGGAGCCAAACTCCATTGGTAATACGGATGGATATTACCACCCCACCCCACCCCACTCCTTCTTATTAGGAGACAGGCCGTATATATAGAGTGGATGGATGGATAAATGTTAATAGAAGTGGAAGGCGACTCGGAAGCCTGATATTTATGTAAGAAGTCATTTGTCAAACTTCCTACCCGCCTTCATGGGGTTCGGGACCCACCAACCATCGAGGCCGCTCTAATTTTCTTACTTGGAGCGCGCTACGATAGACTCCCGTGCCGTATCTTATAAATAAAACTCGGGTGGTTATTGGGGTTGGATGGGGGGGTGGCTGGTCAGGGGTCGGGGGAGTCCCTCCCAGCCCAATTAAACCGTCCTCGTACGTCTCGGTAAAGTCGAGGACGCGACAGCAGAAATGCCACCCTATTCCCTAGCTTTCTTCCACGCGCTCCCGCCTACGCCCCTCCGCCCCTCCAACCCCAATAACCCCTCGCCAGCCATGCCTACCCATAAGCGGGCCCGTCCGTTATACTTTTAGCGGGTTTCTTCGGCTCTTTCGCGGGAGACGGGCGTGTCTCGGGGACGGAAGCCACGAGTCCAATCTTAACGACGAAGGAAGGGTCGGTGGGAAGGGGAAGGGGGAGCAACTGCAGCAACAGCAGCAGCAGCAGCAGCAGCAGCAGCCCGTTACGATCGTTCTCCGTTATTCTCTGGTTTTCGGGACCGGCAGCAGCGGCAGCAGCGGTGGCGGCGTTGGAGGCGAAGGTGGTGGTGGTGTTGGTGGTGTTGGTGTTGGTAGTGGGAGGAAGCGTGGGTGTCGGGGCGCGGCAGGCCGAACGTCCGTGTGGCGGAGGTGTCGACGCTCCGGAATAATTCGCCGGGACATTAAGGGAGAGCAGCTCGAGCTTCCCCGTGGCTTTACGAGCGCTCGTTTGCCCCCGAAAATGGGCGCCCGAGGGGGTTGATGTCGCCGACGATTACCGCTAACTACTCCAGCTCAATGCATGCGCCATTTTTTTTTTTTTTTTTTTTTAGCTGTACATATACTACATCGTCGCTGCAGAGAGCTGAGAGATACCCGAGCCCCGACGGGATACTCTCGGATCTTTTTATGCAAAGGAGGAGGACACTCTCTCTCTCTCTCTCGTTATACGCATGCTAGTGTCTATATTCATATAGGCATTAACGAATAATAATAATAACAATAATAATGATGATGATGACAATGATGGTAAAAGCGAGTAGGAGGAAAGTCGGCGAAGAGGCGACGCGTGGAGTATAATTTTTATACCGTGACCTTGGTAACCAACCACCGAATGAGTCACGTCTCTATCTCTCTCTCTCTCTCTTTATCTCTATCTCCGAAGTCTCTGTCGGTCGGTGGTTTTGGCGGATGTGAAGCGGTACCGAAAGAGTCCCGAGCCAATGATAAAGTTATTAAGCATCGGCGAATGGCGCCGGTCGTTTTCAATTATTGGGACACGCCCAGGCTATGTATCAAATACACGAGAGGAGTATCCTCGCCGAGGTAGGTTCGGACAACGGCGTGACAACGGAACCGGACCGTCTCGACTCCGAGACTCCGAGGACGGACAGCTCCGCGGGCCACTCACCACCAACAAGTAAGTCTAACAGGAGCCGATTGCTCCCGGGGATGGTATCTCGAGTCGGTCGCCTTAACCCCTCCTAACCAGTCACACAAGAAACTTGCTCGGTTGGCTGGTGTATGGTTATTGGGTTTATTCGGGTGTGAAGGAGGGCGAGAGGGGCGGGCCGTGGTTGGGATTGGGGGTGGGGGGCACTTAGAAGCGCGGAATTAAAGGGAACGATGGTTATTGGGCCCGAGAGCCAATCAAATCAAAGTAAGTGAATTGCTCGGGGTTATTGGGATTGCCGGGATCTCTTCTATACTGTTCGTCTCGTCTACGCTGCTCATAATCGAGATCGATGCGGTATGGATCGTCGGACAGCCGTCCTCGTCTCGTCTCGTCTCGTCTCGTCTCGTCCCTTGGGATCACCGTCCGGCTTTTTGCCGGGTAATCGTGAACGGAAGGAAGGGCCGAGCGCGCGAATTAAGACGCGCATCCATTCGTCTCCGTCGGCTCCCATTACCCAAGACATCATCCCCGCGGGGTCCTGCGCTCCGCCGCGCTCTCACTGGCGCACGGACGATAATCCATCTCGATCTCGGGCAATTACATTATCCCGGACCAGCCCAGCCCAGCCCAGCCCAGCCCTTCTCATCAATATTTCAATATTTCCATTGGCTTACTCCGCTCCGGGCTATTAAACGAATTGAGCAGCCGATCCCGTACCCCGGGGATGCCTCGTACCGTCGACAGCCCCTACGGCCCTACCCCACCCCCACCCACTCACCCGCCTCCTCGTCCAACCGTCTGATGAAAAACGAGCCGAAACTCGGTACGATATAACGCAGCTCGTCCTCAGATATCTTGACGTTCCCCGCATAACGGTCACCCCCGCCCTCCCCCGCCCACGCTTCCCAGCCACGAATATAGTAATCGGGCAACGTGTGCGTAGGGATCGGCGATTAATCCGCCGGAAGCATTCCGACAATCGCGTCGATAATCAAAAGAGCGATAATACATACCGCTCAACCGGGGCATTTGGATTGTAAAAGTACGAGCCTGACAACAATTTCCTTAAATTAGGTATTTTAAAATTAGCAATTTAAATGCGCTTGACGAGCGGCCGAGTGAGAATTCTCTTTAATTAGAGTACTTGAAAAAAATTTTCAGGATTTTCAAACGCATCTCGCATTCCATTATCAAATTAGAAAAAAACACAAACCCTTTGCTCGGGGTGAAAATTTTCACTTTACCTCGGTACTGCGTGAGTTCGGTGGGGGGCAGGAGGGGCGGGGAGGAGGGACAGAGAGAGGGAGAGCCGTAGCAGCAGCAGCAGCAGCAGCCGAAGGGCGAAATAAAAATTTCGAACAAAAGCATCGGGACAATTACGTTAATTAGAAAATGGCCACGTTTTGTTTTTATTCGCTCCCCGAGGATGGAAGGAATTCGAGCGCGGCCGGGGGAGGGGAGGCATAAGGGGGCTGGGCTGGGCTGGGCTGGCGAGAGTAATGGGGGAGGTAAGGGAGAGGGGAATAGTTAGAGATAAGGAGAGTCCTTTATTGCGGGTGAGTACATTGGGAGTGGATGGATTCGATTTGGTCGGGAGTCTCGGTGCGCGGCCATGATGAATCACCAGAATCAACCTCCCCCCCCCCGTTCTCGGCGCTAAGGTGCTTCGCAACTGGCTAAAGTCAAAATTAAGGATTTTCTTAGTGCTGCGGGGCTGCCGCCACGGCTCGGGAATCTTTATTAGTGCGTTCCGGGCCGACATCGATATGCAAAGCTCGACTATTTTACCGTGCCCGCCTCCCCTCGAGCCAAGAGGGATGCTGCCGTTGCTGCTGCCGTTGCTGCTGACGCTGCTGCTGCCCCCGCTGCCTCCCCCTCCCACGGCTCGCATACCCGAGGACACCCTTTTGCGCTCCTTTCCGTATTTATAGCCGCTGTGGCTTCTTCCACCGTCCCCACCACCACCCCTCTCTCGGCTCCATAATTCTCCGACGCCATTTTTCCTCGACGCCCTCGGTCCGTAACGTCGCACGGGCTCATCTTCCTTAAACTTCCTTAGTTAAGGAAGCCAAGAGATGCCGTGGCGCTAGCGCTCTCCTCCCCCACCACCGCCACTCGTTAACTTACTCGTAAGTTATTAATTACGGCTGACTAACTGCCGGCGCTCCAGCTGTGCCGCTCCGCCGCAACTCCGACGACCCTCCTTCGCCTACTCCTTCGCCTACTCCTTCGCCGGCTCCTTCGCCCAACTACTGCAGAGCCAGAGGCGCGATCTCCCCTTTGTTCCGACTTGTCCCTTCCCGTTGGCGGGGGGGGGGGGGGACACCGCGCTCTCTTCGTTCGGGACTCCGGAGCCCAGCGGGTCGGAAACCCCCTGCCGCCACCCGTCCGCGCCACGGGGGCACGAATTCTTCCGCGGAAGGGAGGCCGACCTTCCCCCCCCCTCCCCGCGACGAATTACGTTTTATATTGGCTGGTGGGGTTGGGGGGGGGGCGTGGGCGCGGACGCGACCCATCCGGGCTTCTCTAGCAAAAGAGGTGATTGCCGCGAGTGCTCGTCCTCAAGGTCGTTATCGACTCGGCGAGGATACATAGAGGATAGAGGATAATAGAGGACAGAGGATAATAGAGGACAGATTTGTCGAAACTATCGGGTATCAGAATGCCCGGGAGGCTGGAAGCCAGGAGCCGAATATATTTTTATTTAGGTGCGACGATGAACGTGTTTATACGTTTATCGAGACTTGTGCGTTAACCGAGACCCGGGCTTTCTTCTTCTCGTCGTCGTCGTCGTCGTCGTCGTCGTCGTCGTCGTCCTACACTTCTTCCTCCATCCTTCTACTCCTTCTTTCTACTCCTCTTTCCCCGGAGCGCTCCCACGAAGTAAGCGACAGAGCGGAACGAAACAGAGCTAAAGGGTCGACGGTGGTGGAGGGAGGGGCCGGGGCCGGGGACGGGGACGGGGACAGCGAGAGATGTATAACAATAATAAGAAAAGCGGGAGCGACGCTTCCCCGTGTATTTCTTATTTTCGTGGACGTGGCAGATACGGATGGGGGAAAAGGAGAAAGAAAAACGAAGGAACGAAAATCCTTGTTCCTGCTTTCCTTCTCGGATCTCTCGTTTTTGCTTATTTTTCTTTTCTTTTCTTCTCTTTTCTCATCTTTTTTTCCCGTTTTTCTTTGTTTTATGGTTTTTTCTTTTCTTTTCTTTTCTTTTCTTTTTCTTTTCGGAAAGACCGAGAGAGAACGAGCGAGGGGAAAAGTTTAAAGACGCGAGGAAAAGAAATAGCCGAGAGAGAGAGAGAGAGAGAGAGAGAGGGGGGGGCGAACGGAGAAGTCCTCTTAGCGAGAGGGCAAAGTCGAACGCGGGGCACGTGGTAGGGGAAGAATGTAGCAGAGCGAGAGGGACGCCAGGCAGTAACTCACGCCCCCGAGAGGATTACCTACCTTAGCACGAGGGGTCCGGGCCGTGGCAGCTTCGGCTGCGGGGCGGGAGCCGTTGAGAGGGAGAGGGAAGAGGAGCTGTAGTAGGTGGTGGGAGGGCGGAGAAGAAAGGCGGGTGGAGGGAGCCGAGGCAAGTTGAGCTACGGGTTCACCGCGCGTAGCTACGCGTTTCTCATACCGAGTGTCTCTTCTTGTCCTCCTCCTCCTCCTCCTCCTCCCCCACCTCCACCACCTCCTCCTTCTCTGCCACCTTCACCCCTTACCGCTCGGCCTCCTGCCGGTCCGCGTCGCTGCGAGGGACCGATAGAGACGGAGGAGCCTCGCGTGTCGCGTTCTTCCCGGCGGAAGAAGGGCTCCCGGGGGGGGGCGGAGGGGTAAAGAGGAGGCTTCGTAACCGCGGTCGGCGTCGTCGCGCCAGGGACTTTGCTCTTACGGCTCGACGGAGACCACGACGACGGAGAGTGTGTCGGAAAGACAGCAGAAATTACCCCAATTACCTAGCCTCTGCCGAGCCATCCGCCCCCCACCCCGCGCTGCTGCAAAGCTCCGGGTTTCAGTCGCGGCTCCTCGAATCCCGCACGATTACGCTTCTCGGCCGATTTCCAAGCGACATTTCAGTCCCGAGGGATAATTAAGGGACGCCGGGCAGTTCGCGGACTGGAGTACCTGCACGGACCTCGGTCTCCCCTCCACTCCCCCCCGAGGTCGCGACTCGGATATTTAAGTGACGCGTCGCATTTGAAAGCAACGAGGGCAATTCCGTCCCGTACCTCCCCTGTACGCGACTCCGTCCTTCCCCACCGCACCCTCCAGAGCTCACGGAGTCAGAGTAAGAGCTCCCCGGATCTCACGGTGGCTGCTCCTTCTCTAGCCTTGGCTTACCCAGTGAAAGGATCTCTATCTCTCTCTCTCTCTCTCTCTCTCTCCCCCTATTCGTCTCGGTCGGGGCGAGTCGGGGTCGGAGCGAGTCCCTTCTAGGATCGCCGTCCCGTGATTATTCCGCGTCGGTGAGGGACGTATCGATCGGAGGGATCGATGAGCTCGCGACGATCGAGCCATCAGCGCGCCAACCGGGAATGTACATGAAATGTGGAAAAATACCCTGTACGAGGATACGGCATTCCCCCCTTCACCCCACCCCTCTCTCTCTCTTCCCCACACACATTCTATTTATACATCCCGGAGGCGAATTTCCAAAGATGCGAGGGGAAGATCGGGCATCGCCTCCGCCTCTCCGCCTCTCCGCCCCCCCCGCCCCTCAACCATGGCTCCTCGTCAACCAGTGCCTTGGCTCGTCCGCCGCCGCCGCCGCCGCCGCTCACCGCTCACCGCCGCTCACCGCTCACCGGATGCCACGACGTAGCCTCGAAGCGCTTCTTCACAAAGCCTTCTCTCTGCCCCCTTTCGCGTCGGACCGCCGCGGATAATTAAATCTCCCGATTTATATTGTATCGATCGGCTCGTCTCGGGACTTTTCACCGTCCCCTCTCTCTCCACGTGACAGGTAGACGAAAGGTCACGGTACTCGGTCGACAGGCAGAGCACAAGTTGAAAGAAGGAGTCGGGAGAGAAGAGGACAAAAGGACAGTTGGGATGCTGCAACTTGTCGAGTCGAGGAGAAGGAAAGGAGCCGCGCGGTATTGAAGGGAAGGGGGATCGATCGATCGATTGCCCATCCGAGGGCCTCGATGATAGCCTTCCAGACAGATCTTCCGAGGTAGGAGGAAAGACGTCCCCCCGTCCCGTCTTCTGGGAAATGGCGGAGAGGATCAGCTGGCAGGCTGGGTTATGTGGGGGGTGGGGAGACCCATGTCGGATGTTAGATATTGATGACGCCGGACAGAGAGTGAGAGTGAAGGTTATTGGGGAAATGGGGGGTGGGGTGGGGCATGGGAGCTTAGGAGCTGGCTCTCCTACCGTTTTTCGAAGGACACCAGTGTCAGTGGCAGAAGAAGACATGACGCGCGGGTCCTCCCTCCCTCCCTCCCTCCTTCCTTCGCTAGGCAATTACGAGAAGGAAAAGGAACGGGGGGGGAGCGGATGGAGAGGCGTTGTCGGTTAATCCTCCGGCGCCGGGGAGGGGTGGGGAGAAAGAAAGAAAGCGAAGGGACTCCGGAAGTAGCCCCTGTCGCGTCGGCTTCCTCCAGACGGACGACCATTGCCGTCTTGGCAACAGAAATGGCGACGGGAGGCGCGACTAGATGGCCGAGCCCTGCCTCTGCTCCAATAACGCGTACCCGAGAGCGTCGTCGGCCATCCGACGTTCCGTGGGACATCCGCTACGAGGGAGGTGGACGTAGCCGGGTTTACAAAAGCCGACGATCACGTAATCACGTCAGGGTCAGGGCGCCTTGCTCAAGGTTTCGGCTGGATATTCGGTCGGAGCCGCCGACGGTCGCGGGAGGAGGGAGGGCATTCCCAAGCATTCACCCCCTCCCCTCGCGATTATTACGATTATTACGATTATTATTTATTCACAGAGCTCGGGCTTTGGCGATAATAATAATTAATGCCTCGATGAGGACGCAGGGATAAGTAAGTCTTTACTTACTTATTCACGCCATCCTTACTTATCCCTCTCTTCTCGATAAACTCCCCCCCCCCACCAACCCGAATAACCCGAATAACCTCGGGTCGCTTCGTTAATCTCGGCGACGGATTCGCAGGATAGATCGATCGATACCCGAGGCCTTTTTTGACGGGAGGCCGCGTTCCTTTTGGGGGGGGGTTTTTTTTTTTTTTTCCACGGGGCAAGAAGAGTTCGAGGGAGGGAGGGAGGGACGCGCACGGGGCTCGTTATAAAATTCGAAATTTCCCCAGAGGGATGCTGCTGGCACGACGCCGTATCTCCCGCATCCCCCTGCGGAAAAAAAGTTTCGCCTCGGTGCTCCACCCGTACCCTCCCGTACCCTCCCGTCCCCCTCGTCCCGATCCACCCCGCTTGGGCCCGGCTTGGCTTGGCGTTCGTACTTAATTAAAGTCCGGGCTCGTGAGAATTTTCACGATATTTAGAAACCGGCGAGGCATTGTACGAACCTCCCCGCCGCGGGCATCCTCGGCTACGTCGACCTATTCACGACCGAGGCGGTCCTCGGTATCCCCGACCCACACCCCGCCGCCGACCCCAATAACCAAGGAAGCCGAGGGACAGGGTGGTATGGGGACGGTCTCATAGGCCGTAACTCATAGGCGGGGTGCGGTGCGGTGCGGTGACGGCTGCTCACCACGTGCTTTACCACCTATGATAAAATTATCATTAGACGAATCTTTGGCTGTTTATTCGAGAGTATTCGGTCGCCGGCTCCTAGACTCCGGCGTGGGTCTGCCCGTCGCCCCGAGCCTCTCTCTCTCTCTCTCTCTCTCGCAAGATGAATGCGACGTCACGTAATCTTAAATAACCATCGGAAGCTTAATCGTATCGGAAGGACGGATACGTTCCCGGAGTGGAGTACAAGGGCACGTACCCTTGCCCGGAATATCTCAGAGTAGTTAGTGGGAGGGGGGTAGGTAGCGGGTACCGTAAGACAACGGACGGTTATTGGAAGGATGTTTTTTTTTTCTTTTTTCAAGCTGAGGAGCTACGGGACCGCGTTGCGACTACTCGAGGAGTCTTGAGCGACCGAGTGCGAGAAAGAGCTCGCCCCCGGCCCACGATTTCTCAAGCCCTCCACCCGCTGCCCTCCACCCCTCCGCCGTCAGTCCCCCGGTCCCGCGTTAGCTTGACGGCGTTCTCGCTCACGCGATCTCCGAAAAAAGACGTTTAATTAGCACGTAACGCCGGCGTGGGCCGTACGCCCCCTCGTACGTCTCGGCGCACCCATTCCAGCGATGGCCGTGGCCGTGGCTGAGGAGGAGGAGGAGGAGGAGGAGTATGGGGGTCGAGCAAGGGTGGGGGGGGGGGAGAAGGAGGGCGTTCGACGTTCGGAAGAATGGCAGAGCCTGCGTGGCTCGCGTGCTACCGTTCGTGACCAGCTCCCAGCCTCCCTCCCTCCCTCCAGCCCACCCGCCCTCTCGGCCACAATGGTTATGCAAAGATACAACGGTGCTCTCGGTCGTGGGTCGTGGGCACGGTAGGAAGAGGCAGATGCCGGACCGTGAGCAGCAGCGAGGCAAAAGGAGCGAGCCTCTGCTAGATGGTGGGGAAGATGGCATGCAAAGGAGGCTTTTTCGTAGGCCAGGGACGAGGCGAGCCGGTTGTAAGGCGACACCTCACCCATCTTACCTTCTTCCTCTCCCCCCCCATCCCCCCACACACAAACCATCGCATTATCTTTCTCTTTCTTTTGGGCCAGACTCGCTCTTTCTCCGCCTCGCACTCTACGAAAAGGGGGCCACATCCCTATTCCTCATGGCGACTTGGCCCTCCATCCTCTCTCTCTCTCTCTCCCGCTCACTCTCTCTTTCCGTCTAATGCCAGCCGTTGCTCCTTCCTCCACGCCTCAACCTCGTTCTTTCGTCCTATCTCCCTCTCCCACACTCTATCTCTCTCCTCCCTTCGTTCTCGAGAGCTAAAATAAAAGCAAAGTCGTGGAGTAGTGCCGGCTTTTCCTCCCGCCGTAGGTTTTTACACCTTTTATTCGGCCCGAGTCCGAATGGCCCGATCGATACGACGATATCCCTTTGCACCCTCCCCCCCTCCGTCCTCCCGCCACCGCCACCGCCGCTGCCGCCGCCCTCGTAGCATTATAAATGCTCGTCGCAAGGAGGAAATACCAAAAACAGGTTGTTTCGATATGGAAACCGGTGATGTACGAGGGGGACGACCACGGACCGCGGACTTGGAGATTACAATGGGGTCGTCGGGAACGTCCCTACGGCGTTTGAAAAACTTTTTAAGAGCACGTGACGGGGCTCGGCTTTTCCTATCAGTATTTTTCGGCGGCGGGCGACGGAGCTGAAAAATCTTGAAAAATGTTGAAAAATGTTCGGCGGGCGGGAGCGAAGGCGCCGACGATAAGCACCGAGTGGCCGTGCGTAAGTAGTGGGTGGGGGGGGGGGGGGGGTGGGGCGAGGCAGGCAGGTAGGTAGGTAGGTAGGTGGGTAGGTGGATGGGTAGGAGAACTTTTCGCGTCGGGCGGAGGTCGAGCGGGAAAAATAATTCAAGTCCCGGGGCGAGGGAGGACGGACGGACGGACGGACGGACGGCGGTCCATAGCGGACTAACTAACGCGATCCATGAATCACGACGGTCCAGCCTGGGTACGTCGACTTAGCCTCGCTTAAAGGAATAATATTCTTTACGGACGGTCGGTCGGTCGGATTTTAGCGGAGCCGGACGAAAAAATAAGCCGGGAGTCGAGGATAGTCCCGTGGTGGCTCGTGAAGAGAGGGGGGCGGGGAGAGTCGTGGTGCCGTCGGGCCTCGTATCGCCGAGGGGTCGGGTGGGCGGGAGAAGGGGACAGGACGCCGACGCGAGAAAAATGGAGAAAAACGACGTGGCGAGAAGTAAAAAGGCGAGGAGGAGCGAGGCTCGCAAGTATGTACAGCATTCCGCGCAGGTGAGCAGGCGAGAGGTATACGAGGAGGAGGAGGAGTAGGAGGAGGGATGGAAGGGTGACGTAAGGGGAGGCACACGCACAACCCCGCGTAGCGAGGGAGATAGAGCGAGAGAGAGAGAGAGAGAGAGAGAGAGGGCGCGAGCACGACAATGATGACGCGGCAGGGTAGGGTGAGGTGAGGCAAGGACGAGGTTCCCTCGCGAAGGAGGAGCAAGAACCCAGAGACAGAGAGAGAGAGAGAGGGGCGGGAGGGGACGACCGAACGGACACCAGAGTTGTATATCTGCGTCCCAAAAAGAATTCCAGAATATATTTTACATATGCTTTATTGCCGCCTTATTTCCAACTCTATACCGTGACTCGCTCGGCTGGACGAGTTCGCTCTCCACCGACTCTTCCAACGGACCTTTCTCTCCTCCTCCTCCTCCTCCTCCTTTTTTGTTTTTTCCCCATCTTTTTTTCTCTCTCTCTCTCCCCCTCCCCCTTTTCCCTCCCTTTCCCCAATAACCCCTCCAAAGGCCATTTTTCTCCTTCGTTTTGTTCTCCGTATGCGCTCGCTCTCACACGCGTGCTTTTTTTTCTTCCGTCCTTTCCTTTCGTTTTGTTTTATCCCGACTCCCCGGTCTCCCGCTCCCCACCCCCCCAATAACCCCCCTTCCGACCCGTGGCCTCGGGACGTTCGCGGCAACGCGGATCCTACCCGATTCCCTGAAATTGCTTGCTTTTAATCATGCGCGCGCTCGACGATGCTGCTCTTTACTCGGATCCCCCCCCCCACCCCACCCCATCTCCCTCCGCCCCTCCGCCCCTACCCCACCTAACCCGTGCCCCCACGCCCATTGGAATTATTCTGCATTTTTGTAAGTTCGTCCCTGCGAGCGTTTTGCAAGAATGCCTGGATTCTGGTGGGGACGAGGCGGGCCTCGGCCGAACCCCCAAATAACCTCCAAAAATAACGTATCACTCGTTCGGGAGCGGCTTACCCGACATATTCGAATCAATATCTTCGACCCCCTCCAACCCTCACCACTCCTCCAACCCCCAGCAGCCTCCTCCAACCCCGTTAAACGTGGAACAATAATTGTTTCGAGTGCAGCGGTAGGAGTCTGGCCGACTCTCGGGCTCTCCTCCCCGAATCTTCTCCCCGTTTTCCCTGAGATGCGCATTGACGGCCTTTTCTCCATCTATCATTTCCCCTCATTATTTATTGCCGGTGCATGAGCACGTCCAGCGACCGGTCGTTACTGCCAAGTGGATAATTGGTATTTTCAAATGAGAAATGGAATAAATTTACGTGACGTGGCTGTGGACAGGGAAGGAGGGGGGGGGGGACAGGAGAGATAGATAAATACATAGATAGATACATAGATAGATAGATATATAGATAGATAGATAGATAGATAGATAGATAGATAGAGAGAGAGAGAGAGAGGGAGAGGAAAGAATTTCATTTATTAGCTGAAAATTTGCATTTAAAACCCATAAAGCAGAGGATGGATGGCCACTAATTTTTTGACATTGAAATAAAAGCAAAGATACGCATATCTTTACTCTATAAATCTCTCACTTGTGTATCTTCCTGCCATTCGGATGTGCGAGTGGGTCTGCGAGGAGCGGGTTGGGGGGAGGGGGGAGAGGACGAAATCGTATGCGTACCATTCGTGCGCCCCGCAGAGGAGGAATCATCCTCGCGCGCGCGCGCACCCCACCTCACACTCCCTCGCCGCCACGACTCCTTTCCCAATCGCAATCTCCTCGGCTCCTCGGACCCCCCCCCGAACCCCTCGGCTCGGTCCTCCTCGCCGACGATCTCCGCGTACACGCGTCACCTGCTCCAAAGATACGAGCGGGCCCCAAAAGATGCCTCTAATTTCCATCGCGTGTCGTCCATCCCTCTCTCTCTCTCTCTCTCTCTCTCTCCGTTCCCTTAGGGGTCCTAGTTGACCATGGAGCCCGCGCGACAATCTCCCTCGAAGTGGCCGACGACGAATGAACCGATAAACAAAGAGCCGAGATCCCGGGAAAGTAAGAAAAATGCCGCTACCCGTATTTCCCGTCCTTGACAATCCAACCTCGTACCTGTTACCCCGACGTTATCTCGCCGCCACCCTCCCCCCCTCCCAACCGTAACCATTGTCGCAACCACGCGCGGCCCTCAAAAACTCTTTTTAAATTTCTCCTTTGTAAATGGGGAACTGACGAAAGATGCGCGCTCCCTGCGGAAGAAAGCTTCGTCGATCTATCCGCTGGAAATGCCCTCCTCCGAGCCCTCTTACCCCCAATAACCCCAATGACCCCAATAACCTCGTTTGTCCTCGGTGATTATTTTAAGCCCGTGCTGAATTAGCCCCTCGGCCCAATCAATGGCCGAATTCAATCGACCGGTTAAAATAGAGTCCGATTAGCTTACCATCTCCCTCCCTCCGCCCACAATTGCCGTAAAATCCCGGTAGCAAGTGAGCTGGTTGGTGGGGGGTGGATGGGTGATAAGGTAGGCCGGCCTATTATTCCAACCGGAGCTGAAAATAGCCGGGCAGACGACGTTGCTCTCCGGCCTTAATTGAGAAGTCCATTCGTACGAATATTATTCCACGTCTCAATCGAGGCCTCGAGATAATAATAATAACAATAATAACAATAATAATAATAACGACGACGATGATGATAATGATAATAATAATAATAATGATGATCGGCTCGGCTGATCGTGTAAGGAGCAATTTACACGGCTGTCCGGCTCTGTAACGTATACACGTATATGGGACGAGGAGGGTGGGTTATTCGGGGGAGGGTGAGCGAGCAAGAGAGAGAGAGAGAGAGAGAGAGAGAGAGAGAGAGAGCAATAATTCTCCGGGTCCGTACGAGGCCCGCGAGTCCCGCCGGCGATATTTATCCTTTGTCAATGAGGATTTTTGCTTTCGGCACGGGTAATTTGCATAAAGCGAGGAGGGCCGCGAGGAGGGACGCGAGGAGGGACGCGAGGAGGGCCGCGAGGCTCCTACGAACGGAACTTCGTTGAGCCCTCGGCTTTACGTCCGTTCGTTCGGCACGATACCCCCGGGGGCTACGAGCCAACGCCGGTCTTCCTATTACTTACTCCCGCGCGACACGCTTCCGCTCCCCCCGCCCCGGACCAATAAACGTCTAATGACTGTAGGAGCCTATGCTACGCCTTATGCCGCTGGCCATCTAGGCCGACTGCCCTCGACTGCCGGTCAACGCGATCGGGAGGGAGGAGGGCTGGACGGATCACAATTGTCAACGGTGTCCCGATGGTTATTGGGGTGCTTCCCGAGCTTTTCCGAGTCCTGGTCCCATCGCACGTCCACGGGATAAAAGG
Organism: Ceratosolen fusciceps; assembly: GCA_018883505.1. Taxonomy (NCBI): domain Eukaryota; kingdom Metazoa; phylum Arthropoda; class Insecta; order Hymenoptera; family Agaonidae; genus Ceratosolen; species Ceratosolen fusciceps. The sequence goes on along the minus strand of RCIC01000022.1, from coordinate 1,189,871 downwards.
GCGACGTTAATGGGCCCGGGGGTAGGGGGTAGGGGGGTGAGACGCTGGTATTGGCTGGTGAAAGGGGCATAGAAGAAGGTCACTCGATGCGATGAGTGAGGATGGCCCGTAGGCCTGGACGGGCACTGGGAAGCCGAGTCGATCGCCGGGAGCGGGCACTCGATGTACAATGTACAAGAGGAGATGAGAGAAACGATTACTCTGCCGTATATTTAATGCCAAGTTTTCCTCGTCTCGATGATGCCGATGATGAGATATACCGCCGTGGCGTCGCTCGATTTCAGCGCTGGAATTAAATTGATGCCGATGGACGGGGCTGAGGCCTGACGGCTGAAGGCAGGAGCAGGAGGTGGAGGAGGAGGAGGAGGAGGAGGAGGTGGAGGAGGAGGAGAGGTCGGCCGAGACTCCAAAGATAAAGAGAGATATTAAAGTAAGTGAGGAGTGCAAAATAGCGGGGTGAATGTGGGGGAGGGGGAGGGTGGGGACTTCTTATGAAGTTGTGGGGGGGAGGGGGGTGGAGGAAGGGGATAAGGGCAGATCCAAGATGGAACGAATGTCTCCCGCGCTCCCAAGGGCTCTCCTACGAGCCCCGGGGGGCCCCGCGGCCACGCTTATCGCCGAGGATCGCGAGCCTTGGGTGGGGCAACCGAGCCGGTTCTTCCGACCGCCCCCTACCTCTCTCTCTCTCTCTCTCTCTCTCTCGCTCTCTTTCTCGCCGTTTCCAGCAGCTCCGAGCGAGGATCGGGGGGAGGGGGGGGAGGTCCGGAGCTGTCTCTGCCTCCTGACCGCCATATCATTACCCCACGAGTCAACTTTTTCAAGAACTTTTGCAAGGAAAACAAGTTGGATGACCAAAGGGGGAAGTGGGAGGGGGGTGGAGGGTACGTATCGCCGGGGGTCGCGAGCCGACAATCTCCTCCGCAACTTTGAACGAAACGCCTGGATAATGATGGCCGATGTCGGTCCCGCGGACCATCCCCTCCACGGCTATGCGAATCGAAACCTCGGGTCTGGCCCTCCCATCCCCCTCTCCCTCCTCCTCCTGCTCCTCGGTGCCGCGATTCTCCCGTATAGGTAATTACTCTGTAGGGTAAAGGCTCGGACTGGCTTTCGGAATTTTTCAGAATTCGGTGGAGTTCGGTTCGCTTCAGCTCCACCACTCCTTTCATCTCCGACCGCTCGCTTTATTATCCTCCCCCCGCTCCTCAAGACCCCCGCCAATGCCTTTTGGCTCATTTTGGCTCAACGACGAATCGATACGAGCGGGAAGGCGAGCGTTCGAAGACTTGAGCTCGGAAACGTTGCTTACCCCTCCTCCCCCCCGCGGCATTGAATAAATTCAATTCCGATCGCATCCGGTATTCCGAATTTACGAAGAGTTGGACGTCCGGAGGCTGCGTTCCCGGTATCGCCGGTCCATAAAGGCACGGCCGAATCGCGGGAGTCGAGAGTATAGTCGAGGAGGGTCGAGGAGGGACGAGCGTTGGCGTTCCGAAAATGAAAATGAATCCTATATAATCCATTCGGTCGCCGGCCACCCTCCCCTCGCCCTCCAACGCCTCCGCCTCCACCTTCACCGCCTCCGTCGCCTCCGTCTCCACCGCCTTCACCGCGCTCTTGTATTTTTCATGAGACTGAGAAATTAGAATCGGTTATCCGTTATTCAGCCGTGAGGAGGATTATTCCGCGGGCGAGGCGCACGAAAATAATAATGAAGTCGCATAAATCAGAAAAGTTGGAGGCAAACTAGTTCCGCAGCTACTCTATTCAGTGATCCGCGGGTGCGATACGCCTCGGCCCTGGAGCGGGACGGGGGACGCGCGGTGCCAAAAAAACGTTCCCGCCACCGCGCCACCGCCACCGACACCGACACCGCAACTTTTCTGGCATATTAAATCCTTCCGCCGGCTATAAATTCCTGGCTGAGCCCTCGACGCCGTTTCCAATCCAGCCGCTGAATCGCTGGATGCCAGGATTCAGACCTGACTAACAACGCCACCAACCGGCGACGATCAGCGACCTCATCCTCGAGTCCCCCTCCCAACCCTATTATACGCGAGCTGCGTATAAAGAGATCGATCGATCGATCGATCGACCTTTTCCTACGAGATCCAACGGGATAACGATCAAGAACCCTTGAATTCTTATGGGAATCCCTATCACGAGCCTAACCTCGACAAAGCCTCCTAACGAATCGCCTATTCTCCCAGCATGTATTGGTACCTTTTGCATTCGTAATACGCGGCTCATTAGCATTCGCAGCTAAGAAAAATGACGTACGTTATTGCCCCTGAATTTTAAACGCGATCTTAATTAATACTGCGATCGTTTTTCATCCCTCGGTTACGTAAGAAGTTCCGGTAAGGCAGAACACTGCCGCATTGGCTTTTAGACGCGCCCATAATAATAATGTCCATTGGTTTTGATTAGAAATGGCGCCGAGCGGGAATCACGGCTTCGGATGAGTAACGAAACGGCAACGGGATAGAGCGAGAGCTCTTGTTGGCGCGGGTGGGGGGGGTAGGGCGAATAAATAATAAGGAGGGAGGGAGCGAGAGAGAGAGGGAGGGAGAGGGAGGGAGAAGGCGGAAAGGGAGATTCGCCGAGGTGGGGCGAGGGAAACTTTGTTGGAGAAAATGGGAGTAAAGCCAGGGCTGCGAAGTCAGAGGTCGAGCGAAACCGTGGCAACAAGACATCCAGGAGGTGGGGTGGATGATTTTATCCGGGCTCGCCGCAGCCACTGAATCACACCCTCCGTGAATGCGGCAAAGCCTGACGGGGCGCGAGCACCGAACGAGGAAAAGCCTCGCAGGTGAGCGATAACGCGCTCACTGCTACGCCAGGATCTTAATCAGCGTAAATCATACCGACAATGGCGCTCTCTGGCTCTCGAGCGGTGGCGGAGGCGGAGGTGGGGAGGCGGCACCGCCAAAGGATTCGATCGAACGCCCAAAGTCCCGGAGCCTCCCCTGACCTCCCCGCCCATCCACCCAGCCACCCAGCCACCTGCGAGAATCCGATTATCGTAGCTCGGGACTTTAATCATGGCCACGGGAGGGTGGCGCCGGGAACCCCCCCCCTCCCCCCACCGAGTTTTCGTGCCCTAGCTCCCCGCGGCCCCCGCGAGCCCCGACGTATCCGGGCACCCAGTGACCTCTTGGCATCCCCGTGCTATTGACCCGACCACGGCCGACCAACGACGTATCCCCCGATACCAAAGACTACCCCCGCCGACCCCCGTCAACCCCCGTCAACCGACTCAATGAGCCGCGCATGTCGTGGAACGGTTGCCTCGGGGGCCAGTGCCGATCCTCCCCGTCGATGCGCGTCATCATTGCCTTTAACGTCATCGGGAGATGTTAACATTCGTGGGAAAGCAGCTCTTCGACGCTCGTCCGGCGCATTCCTCGTCCAGCCTCCAGATAAGCATATGCGCCTCTCGAGTGTTAAATAATTAATTCCCTTATCGAGATATGCAAATACCTTTGTAATAATGACGCCAATCCCTACTTTTTTCTCTCCTCTTTCCCCCACTCCCCCGACCCCCGATCTTCATCATCTTCTTCTACTTCTACTTCTTCTACTTCTTCTTCCTCTTAATCTTCGTCTTCAGTTCTTTATTATGAATGCCATGGGGAATAAATCAGAATTGTGTACATACACGCGCACCTCGCCAGGGATAAATAACGCATGCTCCTGCATTTTTAATACTTTCAATGGAGAGTAATTAAGATTGCGCGGCAAAGTTAACGGGCCTCCGCTCTAAATTAGCATTACGAGCCCTTTAAATCAAGATATTCGATATTCTTTACTTAATTTATTCCAAGGCTATTTATTCTTGTACGCGAAGGGTCTCTCCCCACCCCAACCCCACCACCACCACCAACCCCCAATAACCACAATAACCGACCACGTGACGTGTTTATCTACTTTTTAATTATACATTATTGTGTAGGTAGAAGAAAGAATTAAAGGACGAATTAAAACGAGCCGAGCGGAATAATATTATAATTGGACTTTGCCTCGTGGATAATTGATGTCCGGCATCGAGTATAATACTAAATGGGCTTTTAATATACTTTCGGCAAATATTTATAACTACGGCGTAATTCAGAAATTTTCTTCGCCATCCTCGTAATGTTATTGCTCACTACCTGCTCCCGACCGAGGCTAAATTCCAGCATTTCTCCTCCCATTTAGCTTTCGGGTCACTCTCGGCTCGCGAGCTCTTCCAGGGGATGGCCAGACGGTTGGTTGCGTCCAGGTAAATAACGAACGCCCGAGTCGTACGTAGCCGACGTAAATACGCGATTCGCACGGGCTCCCTACGCACCAACTACGTACTCGCCGTATAAGTATTCAATTAATGCCGGAGTATCGATCAATGGCTACGGCGCGGAAAGCGTCGGTGGTGAGGGTAGGGGTGAGGGGAGGGTGAGTGGGAGCCGAAAAGGACCGACTGCTTCATAAAATTCCTGCGTTTAATTAATAGGAAGCGAGCGGTGATCGACCACCCACCGGAGTTGATTAAAATTTTTACATGACCGAGGAGCGCCTTGGGCCGACATCACGTGTACAGCTTTGAGCTCCGTGGCCCGGGATTTATGCGCGGCTCTTGGGGGAGAGTCAGAGAGAGAGAGAGAGCAAGAGAGATACGTACCGGACTATCTACCTTCCTCCCGCCTCTCTCTTACTGGCCAAGGAGAGGTGGGCTCACGGGTTAATAGGAACGAGTATTCGTGTCGCGCATAAATTCGCGATAACGTTTCTATTCTCGCGTCGGCGGCTCTCGACTCTACGGCCCCGCTGCTCCTGGGCTCGATTACTGCCGAGCGCGTAGCCACCAGACCGGAGCCGCGATCGTCAAGGGCACGTCCTGGAGGCTGCGAATCTTCGGATGCCATCCTTACCTCGACTGGCGCGGCTCCGATTACGTCGATCCGCGCTCGCCGTGCGGGACGTACGGCCCCGTGCCTTTCGACTACGCGGTCCACCGGGACCGAGTGGCCCGTCTCCCAGCCCGTCCCAGTACCCGGTGTGCGTGCAGCAAGGTCAATTACGGGCCCCCAGGAAGATCCGGTGGATTTTAATTAAGCCGATAGGTGAACGTACAGAGGGCCGAGCCCTCTCCCGATCCCGGCCCCGGCCACTTGAACTCTCTCTCTCTCTGTGTGCCCTTCTCTGTGTGCCCTTCTCGTCCCTTCCCTTCCCTTCCCTTACGTGGAAACGTAGCGGCTCCGGAGTGGGACCAGAAGAGAAGCCGCGCAAGCTGACCTTCGACGATCGTGGCATAGATATCCGGAGGGGGGCTGCTGCTGCTGCTGCTGCTGCTGCTGGGGGCGGAGCACCTTATTATTTTTCCCCGCACGATTCCGCCGACCCCCCCAATAACCCCTCAAACCCTCCGTTTACCAACCGATTCATCTGCAGAGAAAAGAACAACCCCCATAAATCGCGGATCTTCCTACCGAGATCTGTTGGCGAGCGGAGGACCTCCTCCACCATCTCTCTTAGTAGTCGAGGCTTTATAATGAGGCGCGGGCCCGTCTCCTACCGTTTATCTTTTACCCCGCGGCGTATTCCCAGGGTCTCGAGGAATTTACAGGGACCCGTGCCCCCGAGGACGTAGCTATCCACCCACGCGCAAGTGTACGCGTAATGTAGCAAATACATTATCGGCGCGCTCTGTGCGTCAAGGACGTGGTCCGAGTGGCCCGGACGGTATCGGGCGCGTCGACCGAGCGGAGGCTCCCCCCCACCCACCGGAACCGCCACTGTATAAGCCTCGAGGCGTGAGTCGAGTGGTCTGCGGCGAGGGGGTGGAGGGTTATTGGGGGTCCCCTTATGGATAAAAGCTAAAGGGCCGCGGATAGCGGGACGTGTGACACCAGAGGAAATAATCGAGCTTAATAATCCGCTCTCGCCAAGTCAAACGTACCTAATCGGTATTTATGGCCTTCGGAAAAGTTAAATACGAGGGCAGAAATAACGCGGCCTCACTCTCTCTCTCTCTCTCTCTCTCCACGAATTAATGCCATCATAAAGTCAGCTCGAATTTGTAGACTGGCCTAACTTAATTGGACAAAAAAGATCTAGAACGTCGGGAGTAGGAGCCGGGGAGAAAGAAGGAGAAAGGGGTGGAGAGGCGAGGGAATCAGCGGGAGACGTAACGAGTGAGCCCGTCGGGGGGCGGGGCGGGGGATCGCGAGCGAGCAGGAAAAGGGTGACTGCCGTCGGAGAGAGAGAGAGAGAGAGAGAGAGAGAGAGAGAGGGAGAGAGAGAAGTCGGCTACTCGAGAGTCTACGACGCGCCGTAATTGTAAACATTGGATTAATGCAAATGTGAGCTTAAAAGCTTAATTGCATCGATAAAGCATGGCTCTGCATTAAATTCAAATTCATGTAAATTCATTCAAATTTATGAGAAATAGGTGGACGCCAAGCACTTACGCGGATACAAAAAACACGTTCGAGGGAGATAGAGCGAGCGTCGGGCCGTGGGGGTGGGGTTGGGGGATGGGTACGGGTGAGGGGGAGGGAGGAGAGGAGGTACAAAAATTGCTCCCCGTAGACTGGCTACTGTGACGATCTCTACTCCTCCTCCTCCTCGTCCTCGTCCTCGTCCTCGTCCTCGTCCTGCTCGGCATGGCTCCCTCCTCCCTTTCTACCTCTTGGGCTCCACGCCGCTCTATCCCTCCCTCCCCGTCCCCGTCCCCGTCCCTCCTTGTCGACCTTTTTTCGAGGCTGCCATTTTGAAATACGCCGTTCAAGGCGTTCGGAGAATTCTCTAACGATCCACGGCTTATATTTTTTAATGGTACTTCATTAGTTGCCGAGGTGAAAAACAAGTCCACTCGGCCATCGTCGCTACACCACTCTCGGGAGCTCGTCACCCGGGCTTCACCCGGACCCCCGACCCCCGACCCCGACCACCACCGGGCCCCGCGTTGAAAAGGTACATTGGGCAAGGAGGTAGCGAGCAGTTTCTCTTCCACGAGGTGATCGAGGGGACGAATTCGAGCCGCGCGATCATCACGGAGACAATTGCGTAAGGCGCGGGTTATTGGGGTGGAGGGGCGGGGGCGGGAGCTCGCTGGATGCCCGGTTGTCCGGCTATATAGGAATGCCCGGGACCGACTCGGGGAGGGGGAGGGTGTGGCGGCGTTATCTTGAAATATACATTCCGACCGATTCAGACGTTAAAACTCGAATAGAGATCTATCTTTTGCGATACAGTAGCGTCCGTACGGGCCAGAGAGGATCCCGTGCCAGGTAGTCATTATATTATCCACGCCCAGTACATTTAGCGCTGCACCTTATAAAGATATTTTCAGATCCTACCCATCGAGGAATAAGCCTTTTTTAATTGTTTCCCCTCCGCCTCTTACGTTGAACGTAATATTTGCTCGAGCAGCGACTCACCGCTGTTGTTAATATTATTATTATTATTATTATTATTATACCCATCGTCGTCGTCCTCGTCGTCTACGATCCGTAATTACGGCGATCCGTTAATTACCCAACGGCTGGCCACCCCCCCCCGCCCTTCCATTACCCCAATAACCCCATCCGGTTGACAAATTCGTTAATGTGCGCGTATTTGTTTAATTATTAACGTACAACGACGTCTGAGCCCCTAAATAATAATATAATGCCTTGGCGGCTGGACTCGGGCCCGGGGATCTACCTCGGCTATCAGCTCAGGCAATGAAATTTCAATCCTGGAGGATATAATTGCCCGAGCCGGCGATTCAGGCGTTCCCCGGTGCGCGGGAGGGAGGCCCCCTAGCAATACCGGCCGCCACTCTAATTACTGCCCTCAGCCAGTACTGTACGATCAGGAGGCGCTCGAGATGGCGGAGGAGGAGGAGGCGGAGGAGGTGGAGGAGGTGGAGGAGGTGGTGGAGGAGGAGGAGGAGGAGGAGAAGGTTATGAAGAGAAGACTCGGACGTCGGCCAATCGATAATTTATTGGGACGCGACCGTCCCCCGCCCCTTTACTGAAATACTTGTACGGGAGGGGCGCGGCCTTCCTAAGCCGCAGGAAAGTGCCCGGGAAAGTGCAGGCCAAGCGGGAGTACGACGGCGCCATTACGAGGAGGACGGGTCTGGAGGAGGACAGGTATGCGAGACAAGCCCTCGCCCTTGCCCTTGGACTCTTTAATTACAATGACCATTGCCATTATTATCGTTAAAGGGAGGGTGGTAGTACTACTCGGCTTTTTCTACGCCACTTGTACTCACCTCGTTCGTCCCCACCCCCACACCCCACACCCCACCCCACCATGCCCCGGTGACTTTTTACAGTAGAGGTAAGCGGGTCGTCGGAGCGTGTACAGCCGGCCTTAGCCCATGGCTATGGCTTACGAGGAATGTCCGGCTGGGTTACGTGCACCCGCGGGGCTCCAATGCACCGCGGTTGCATCGGCCCCGGTCGCTTACCCGGGGAGGCTGTTTAACGATGCGCGGACGCGGTTAAGGCTGCTAATGTGAAAGCCGACGCCGTTATTACCGTCTACTCGGCTACTCGCGAGGATCGTTTCTCTCCTTAATGCGCCGTCCTCCTTACCCTCTCGCCCTACTCCTTCTCCTCTACCTCCCTCTCCCCCACCAACCCCCAATAACCCCGATAACCCCAGCGCCTAGCCACGGCAGAACTCGAGCGCGCGTCAGTTTTTTACTCGAAGAGGAGCGACGACCGCCGCCACCACCACCACCACTACCACCACCACCACCATATAGTCATGTAAATAGCTTAACGAGCGGCATGTCCCTTTGTTAAGTTGTCTGCCGGTTGAAAAAAGCAACTATTAGCTCCGATCCTATTGTTTATTCTTTGAGGCGTATGTATGCGAGGCATAGCGAGACCCATTACAAGTAAGTAAAAACTGCCTTCCCCCTACCTCGACCCGTCGCCCCACCCCCGCTCGCTAACCTGGCCTCTATTCCTTTCCCCCTCGAACGTGTCGAGGGTAACGCTCCGCAATACCCCCACCCCCCCCTCTCTCTCTCTCTCTCGCGGGCGCACACGCACACGCACACGCACAAGCACACGCACTAACCGACCCATCAATCGAAATTTGGCAATACAACAGCCTGCCCCTCTGTAATTTCAAGAATATTGTTTGAGGTAAATTGCCGCCGGCGTGATGACATTCGATGCGCGAGCCGGAGGACGAAAGCTGTATGTACCTTGTACGGATAATTTTCTTCGAAATTGAGAAGGGACGTCTTTCGATGGCTCATTAAATGGGACGCGAGGGCGGGAGGAGGGACGATGCGGAGGGCACTCCCTCGAAGGAATTTCTCCGGCCGAGGAAATAGGGGGACCGTCGACCGGTGAGGCTGGGACCCTGGGTGGGGGTGGGGGGGGGGTGGCATCGGACCCTCTATCGGCCGAACTCTGAGTTATTTGGCTAATTTCGGTGGCTCGGATTGGCCGGAGTCCGCGACACGCACGCGCGTCCTTTATCGCGAGAGAGAGGGAGAGAGAGAGATGGAGAGAGAGAGAGAGAGAGAGAGAGAGGGAGAGAGCAGAGAGGGAGAGAGCGAGAGAGGACACGGAGCACCTCTCGATTCCTTGGCAATTATCCGCGGTGGAAGGGAAACGGGGGGGTTGGGAATTGGGGGCTTGATTGGGTTGGGAGGGGCGGAGGGTAGCCGAGCGAGGGAACCGATCGCGAAGAGGCCGAGCAAAGTAAAAGATGAGTAGTCGGCCTAAGTAAAAGTCCACCTTGGAAATTGCCGGTTATTACCGGCGGGATTCGGCATTGCCCGACCGCGTTTATCGATGCGTCCCACCGCTTATCTCCCTCTCTCTCTCTCTCTCTCTACCTCGCGGTCGCGGGGTTGTGGGAGCGCGGTGCGGGATATGGGGGGGGGGGGGGGGGGAAGAAGGGCGGGACCGAAGCGGACCTCGAGTCCCGGGTAATCGATTCGTAAACATGGCAAATAAACAATATCGACAGAGTGAGAGAGAGAGACAGAGAGAGAGAGAGAGAGACAGAGAGAGCCGCTGACGATGATGATGTACGTCTATCGTAGGACGTTTACGAGCCCGGGGAGTCGCGCACTCGCGACAAATGCAAGCCAATGTAAAAGTACGGAAGAAAAGATGCCGAGTCGAATGAGAGGCCGACCATTGTGTACCACGGAAGGGACGTGTCACGACGTCGACGTACCGCTCTCTAGGTACTTTATGAAATTGCCGGAGAAGAGGCCGAGCGGTACACGCAACCGCGGACGCGTAGGCTTTAGATTATACTTCTCGTAATGATATTAAGTAAATAGCGTTACATGCCGTAGCGACTCGGGCCTCGTCTGCCGGCGAACGGCGACTCCATTTACATATTGTCAGATATTGTGTCATGGCATAATGAATTCCAACGTGCCCTATAATTTAGATAAATTAGCGATTATTATAAATCCATACCTCCACCTCCGTTCTCCGTTCTCCGTTCTCCACCTCCACCTCCATCCCTTCCCTTCCCTTCTCTTCCCTTCTCGTCTGACTCCATTTTCGTTATACGTACGTTTGCGGAGCTTCAATTCATTTATTGTTTCTTATTCTTTGCTCGTTCCTCGCACCCCCTCCACCCCTCCACCCCCCAATCCAAACCTCAACCTCACCCGACCAGCCCCGAGCCCCCACCTTAAGACCAGGGATTTTTGATGAGGACGTAGCCGAGCCGCCTCCACGCGATACGTGGCCAATCGCCATTATCGATCCCTGCCCAATCTTTAAATAGAATATTGGGAAAAACAACGAGCCAGCTAGAGATTGACCCATTTCTCCCCTTCTAACGGCAACAAATCACGAGCTAACCCGTCCATATATACATATATACATATATATATATGTACAAGTACGTATCCGCAAGTTGTGTATTTACGAACTCGGTCTCGGGTTTTTGACAGGGGCTAAGCGCTCTAAAACGGAATCGAGTGGCGTACGAGCCAAGGAAATAAATAAGAGCTCCGGCAATAATAGTTAAAGCCGCTCTCGCTCTGCCGAGTCACGTCACTCCCTCCCTCTCTCTCTCTCTCTCCACGTAGACGTCGTCGTTGTCGTGGTCGTCGTGTCGTCGTCGATAACGTATACTTATCACTACTCTCGAGCGAGAATATCGCGCAGGACCGACCTCCTGTTTATTTTATTCGGCCGCCATCACGTATGCCGCGCGATTATATATCGTAAAGCGCCTCATTACCGGCCACCCCACCCCCAACCACCCACCACCCCCCCCAAGCCACCAACCACCCCCACCCTAAGCCACGGGCCGACGGCGGCGACCGAATTATAAACGGGTGATTGGGGGGGGGGGGTAGAGGAGGCGTACTCGCTCGGTCGTTCTTACTCCTCGTTCGTCCGACGCGGCGACTTTCGTGTCCCGGTCATTCCCTGTAGCGGCGCGGCTCGCCCCCGTGCCAAAAAAAAAAAAATATGATCGCCGCACTCGGAACTCCCATGGGCGAGTCTGCACGGCATGGTAAAAGACAACGACCGAGTGAGAAAGGGAATGTGCCAGTAGTGGTCCGTAAGGTTATTGGCGGTAGGGGGGGGGCAACAGCCGCAGCAGTACCAGCAGTACCAGCAGCAACAGTAGCAGGAGAGGGAGGAGGAGGAGGAGGGGACCGAGAAAAGGATAAAGAGGACGACACTGCCTGACGAGCGAGGGAGATGGGGTGGTCGGGTGGGTGGATGGGTGGATAGGTAGATATGTTGGTAGGTGGAGTGGAGTGGAGTGGAGTAAGGCGGAGGAGCAGATTGTACGCTCGCAGGAACGAAGAAGCGGGACGACGAGGATGAGAGATGTGTGGAGGGTTGGACTCGAGTACCACGTCGCCGGGCTCCGGAGGAGAAAGAAGAAGAATAGCCTGTCCGAGACGGAGAGAGAGGTAAAAGGATGATGAAGGGCAACGATGGGGGGGAGGTAGACTGAGAGAGAGAGAGAGAGAGAGAGAGAGAGAGAGAGCGAGAGGAGCGTAGCGTATACAAGAAGAGATGGTTGGCGGGCGAGGCGGAAGGGGGTGGAGGGATATCAAGAGCGGACCTCCCAAGTTGCGTCGAGATGGCGGATCATCATCCTCCTCATCGCCGTCGCATCATCGGTGAGCCGAGCAGGAACACAGACATGGCCGACCGCCGCACGCGAGATCCATCGCATAAAACTTTCGGCTCCCTCCTCCCCCTCCTGCCCCTCCTTCTCCTCCTTCATCACCAACCGCCGTGCTCCCCACGTCAGAAAGCAACGCGACAATTTCGATCGGATCGGCAAACGGAACCAGCTTACCTTCTCCTCCTCCTCCTGCCCCCTCCTCCTCGAAGCTACTGCTGCTGAATTACAAAGGGCCCTACCTCCCCCCCCCCTCCGGCCCCGCCAGTCACCAACGAGCCGGGGTAATCATCCCACTTAAGCCCGGTCGGAGGCTGTCGAAAAGAAAGAGGCCGCGGAATGCCCGGCCGAATTCGTTGTAGGAAGTCGGTCCACCTCCTCCTCCTCCTCCTCGTCGTCGTCGTCGTCGTCGTCGTCGTCGTTTCCTTGCCGAGCGAATCAAGCAAGGAAGCCCGAGGAGCAAAAAGGCGATCGCTCTCGTCATAATAATCCTTCGAATCGGCAAATATCGAATGACCGATCGATCGACCTCTAGTGCGCGTACGTACGTACGTAGCTGGCACGCGACGACCCCTCATCCGCCATTGCCGTCGTGGTAGGAGGGGTGGCTTGGCCACGGCAGATCGTTCTTATTGCTCGTCGACGAGACGGTCTCGGGGCTCGCGTTCGTCATTCGGCGCACGTGACACGTCCTCCGCAGAATCGGATATTGCGGTGCCATCGGGACGTCCGCGCCGACCGCCGCTGCCAAAATCCCATTACTTTATTCCATATGAAGATCCGGGAAAAAGGCTCCGGCCGTTACCCGCACCCCCACCCCACCCCCCTACGAGGGCAACGAAGGCTCTCTTAAGAGAGGGATTGCTTCACGAGGAGGTCGTAAGTAATAGGGAAGAATGGTCGGTAAGTCCGAGGGCCGGGGCGGGAGTAACGTTTCGGCCATTGGTCTCGGCGAGGTGGTTCGCCCGGGGTACGCGGGGGACAGACACCGAGGGAAAAGGCACCGAGCTATTAAGACATAATTCTCACGTTGTAAGTCCTGCGAGGGAGTGGGGTGGGGGGCCGAGGGGACGATGAGATTTCTAATATTTTGTAGAGATAGCGGCGGCCGATGCCCCAGAGATAGCCACGAAATGCCACGAATAGTCACGTATCAAGTTGCAGGCGGTCTCATGGTACCGGGTGGGGGCGGGACAGGGGGGGGTGGCAGCATTCGGCTCACGTCCTCTAATAAAGCCGCCTCTATACGGCCGAGTAATTTGTTCCTTTGTACATTTTCCCGTGCGTATTGCGTTCCAAGGAGGCCGAGCCGCGCGACTCCACGAGGAAATCGAGGGCGCTTTATAAGTCCCGTGGCCCCGCGAGTCCCTCCTATGCGTGGGCGGCCCCGACCATCGACGGATATTATTAATTTTGGGTATGCGAGGGATGGTATTCCTTAGCTACCTAAGCCCTCCTTCTCCTCCTCCATCAACTGCTGGGGATGCCGTCTCCTCGTGCCGCGTGTAAGGAAAAGATAAGGCGCGTCGTGTCTTAGTCCGCCCCCCCACCCGTCGAGCAAAGCTAATCGATCCCGAGCAGCCTGCCTTCGCCGGCTTATGTAATAAGGGGCTGCAATGGGGCGAGGAGGGGCGCGCCATACAGGCCAAACGGTCCTTTTCCGCCCAGGGGCAAACGACTTTCCTCCTTTCTCGCAAAAACTTTGGTCATTTTCTTCTCCTTCGCCTCCCTACCCACCCCACCCCCGTAATGGATTTAAACTGGCTACTCGCCCCATTTAATTGTAATGTCCCTCGGACTAACTAGCCGGCAACTCCTTCCCCGCGCCTCGACTCCCATATGCTTATTCATTTAATACAAAGACTCGACCGGAGCTTCGCCTCGACCAATAGACTGAGAGAGACTGAGAGAGAGAGAGAGAGAGAGAGAGAGAGAGAGAGGAGGAGGATAGAGCCGAAACAAGATAACTAGAAATTTAACGCGCCATTGCTCGCTGAGCGAAGTACCAGATAGATTACGTAATAAAGGCGATGCTCCAGCATCCAGCCGACAACTACCTCCAGCGTCTTTATTATATTACGTACGTGTATGTATACGCGTAGAGGTATACGTGAGACGGGAATCGAGGAACCGAGCGTTTCCTTCCCTATATTTTCCTCGCGTATTCATCGACGTTGTCATTGTTTCGTTTAAAAAAAGGGTAAAAAAAAAAAAAAAGAAAAAAGAAAAAAGAAAAGGAGCGTAGGTGGGCTGGTCCCGACCTCGGTCAATAACGCAGAGCGACGAATGGCTCGTTCACGCCGCTACAGAAAAGTGAACCACCTAAGGATTTTATTTAGATGCCGCGAGCGAGCAGTCGAGGCAGCACGGCTCGAGATTTATTCGGCCGCGAGCCCTCGTAATGCTCCGACCGACTCCTCCCTCCCCTCGTCATTCCCCTGTACCAATGGCCAAAGAAGACCATGGGCTTCGTTACGTATGTAACGTGTGCGTATGCATACGGACATACGGGATACGCAGGCCGGTCACACAGGACTTACTTTCTTTTGTTCGCCTCGTCGACGACGTGGTCGTTGTCTTGGTCGACGTGGTCGTTGTCTTGGTCGACGCGGTCGTTGCGGGCCAATGTAGCGCAACTGTATTAAGTAATTGTAATTACGGCGGGGGGCATTCGTATGCGGCGCGGGCACTTTCATTAAATGTAAAAAAAACATACTTTGCAGGGAATGGAGCACCGGTGATAAATCCGTTTTATGCATTCCTCGGCCGGAGCGCGGAGCATATAAAAATTAAACTCCTCGAGGTCTGCGCATAATGTTTGCGCGTAAGTATCGTGCATGCGCGAGGCCGGGCGATCATCGGCCGCTCAAAAGAAACAAACAAAGACGGCGAACAAAGACGAAGCATTAGGAGCGTGGGGGGAGTGGAGGCGGGGGTGGGAGAGAAAAAGAAACAATTGCCGGCGAAACTAAGCCGATGTACGCGCAATTTACACACGCGCCAAGGAACTTTATCTGAGTCCACGTGGCGCGGTGGAGGGGGCAGTGAGGAGGGTCAGGAGGGTGCGGGCTTCGTCGAGGGCATCGCCTACTCCTCTACGAGCTCAGCGAATTGTCACGGATTATTGATAGTTTGCGAACGGATCAATTCGCTTACGGGATCGGGAGCAGAGCCAATGACAAAGGAGTCGGCCATTAAGGGCGGGGGGAGGGATGGAAAAGGGCCGTGTCGCGTTCAGCCTCTCTACGTGCTCCTACAGAGAGAGAGAGAGAGAGAGACACACAGAGAGAGTATTGGCACGCGCACACGTATCGCGGGCAACGCACACAGCAACTTAGAGTACCTTTTCTTTTTCTTTTTCTTTCTTTCTATCTTTTTTTTTTTTTTGTTTTTGTCTTCACTTGGCCACCGAAGTGAAATGGGCGCGACGAAGGACGAGTCTTTGCGAGAGAGAGAGAGAGAGAGAGACGAGAGCAAATTGGCTAATGGTTGCAGTCGACGTACTCGTGACCGAGGGCGAGGACGAAAAATTACGGGTCCGGCTAATCAGAAGGACTTTGTTATTGGGTACGTGGGCGTTCGTTTCGCTCCGACTTAACGAGCGCCAGACTGAGCGAGGGAGTGAAAGTCAGAGAGAGAGAGAGAGAGAGAGAGCAGAGGGAGGGAGAAAGCAGAGAGTCGACGGGGTGCATAGGTAACAGGATACTCTACTTCCTCCATCGGTTCCTGTTTTTTCTCGTCAAAGAAAGTAGAAACGGAAAAAAGGCAGACGGGTGTCGCCGAGGGGACGCAACCCCAGTGCAAGCCCTTGTCCGTCGCCCCCCCACACCCCGCCACAAACCAATGGACAGGCAGCGTCTCTGTCGCTCGGCTTTACGGGATGGCGGGCGCCCACACTCGACATCTGCCGTTCATTTTGTTAAGAGGACGTTACGCGCCGAGGAAAGACAATTACGGGGCCATCCGCCGAAGAGATCCGCCGCGCCCTTTTCGCCTTTATACCCGGCCCGGGCGCTCACTGTCCCGGTCAAGCTCCTCGTCCGGTGCCGGTGCCGGTGCCGGGAATGGAAATCCTTGTGGTGGGAGGTGAAAGCTGGGCGTGAAAATCCGTTGGTCTCTCGCCGTGGCCGTCGCGTGCCAGATACAATTACACCGTCAGGGGATGACGGTGACAGTGGGCTGGGTGTCGACTCGGTGTCGACTCGGTGTCGACTGGGTAGGGCCGGGGGCAGGGGACGCTGAATTATTATTACGCCTGGGGACGAGAGAGAGAGAGAGAGAGAGAGTCGCAAGGATCCGGAGGAAGGAATTAAAATTTGACGAGCTTCTGTTACCGCGTTGTAGGCGGATGGGTCGCGGGTGGGTGGAGACGTCGCACCTCGAGGAGACGACCGATGCGGCCAAGGTCGTGGGTCCCGGCACGACGCCATTCCAATTAGACGGGAACGAATTTCCGACCCTCGTTAAAAGCCAGACCGGCGAGCGAATATTTATAGCGTTTTCCATGGGTTTTCGTTGCTGAATCGTCTCCGGTACGGGCCGTCGAGCGAGGCTTCACGTCCTACGGATCTCCAAGGAGATGGAGATCGGGGCTATAACCCCGAGTCTCAAGATTAATAATCACGGGACTGCCGTGCTTTTCCGGGACTCCCATCTCACGGAAAAAAAAAAAAAAAAAAAAAAAGAAAAAGAAAGACGCTGACGGGGTTCTTCATGGGTTCGCGTATTCTCATCGTTCAGGGCACTTTGAATTATCGATCATTCGGCAAACATTGTCGTTCTATCGAGGCACAGCTTGCAATTTCGCATCGTCGGGGGTGGGTGGAGTGGGGCGGGGGAGAGGATGGAATAGGAGCCCGGAGGTAGACGGGCCGGCCTTTGAAGAGGCTTAACTGGAAAATGGCCTCCGGCCCCGTACGGAGTAAAAGACCGTTTCGCCGCTTAATCGTCGGAGAGCGAGGGAGAGGGCGAGGGCGAGGGCGAGGGGGGGTGGAGCCGGAGGGCCGGCGTTGGTTGCTTTCGGCAACGCGGCACAGGCTGATAACGGTAATTTACCGAGAGGATCTGCAATTTAAAGTATCCGCGGTAGGTTCGCGGGCCGGGGTAAAGCCGTGGTAAAGGCGGGAGGGGGGCAGGGGAGAAGGTAGTAGACACGCGATTTCGGGCGAGTCCTCGTCGACCTGCAGCTTCGAGAGAAGGAGAGAGTTTTCCTCGGTGGAAAAGCCGTGGTCGATGCCACGTCAAAGGGGAGCCGCAACGAGTACCGGGGTCAGCGAGCCCCGACAGCCAGCCGTAGATCCCTATCTAAATGAATATATTCTTCATTATAAAAGGGATTGACTAGTAATAGTGGTAGTAGTGGTAGTGGTAGTAGTGGTAAGGCCGCGTGACGAGGCCGGCAAGTCCGTACAACCACGCGCATGCAGATCGCTCCGCTATAAATATTGATGATCTTTTCTACGTTGGCTGCTCTCGGCTCTTTTTCAGCTCGTGATTCTCTAATCTATTCCCGAACGTGATTCCACGTGCGACCTCCGCTGCAATACCACCACCACCCCCTCGGCCCCCCGCCCGCCTCACGCCCCTTCCGACCATACCCATCGCCATCCGACGCTCTACACTTTAACCCCGTGCGGATACAACGTTGCCTCTTGTCGGCCTGCTCTCTCTCTCTCTCTCTCTCACGCTCACGCTCGCGTTCAGACCGTTGGCGAAAGGAAGGGGATGAGGATGTGGCGGCATCTAGATATGGCTCCTCGTTCACCTTCCATCTCGACGAGTCAATATTAATGTCTTTATTAGGGCTATCCCGGACCTGCAGCCTCGACCCGGGCTCAAAGCTACGTGTAACGCCGTCGGGAATCTCTTCCGTGTTTCAAAATCATCATTTTTCCCATCCTCGCCGACCAGAACACGGAATTCCCATTTTATTTTTTTTATTTATTTTTTTTTTTTCCCTCCCTTTCTCTCTTATACGTTTCCCATATCTAATGCACGATATTCCATGCCCACGGCTGTACTCGCCCTGCTACAGCCCCTCCCCCCCCCATCCTCAACACCGTCCAAGGAAAATGCCACCGAAGCCTTCCGCGCCACCTCCTCCACGAGTCGACGAGCTCCTCCACCGGCTCCTCCACGGTCGGCCCCGGTCGCACATCTTTCTCAGACCCCGGCTCTCACAATAAATTCCAAGCATTCGTCCGATTCTTTTTTTTTATTTTTGGTTCCCGCTTCTCGAAAAGCGACTCGGGAATCTCTTACTTTACATCTCCCGGCGACTTTGTACCGGGATTATTTAGAAAATCCCGAGACAGAGTCGTTGCGGAGCCAGATGTCGGGGACGGGAAGTGTGACGGGCCGCCACTGAGACGGGGGGGGGGACCGGCCGGCCGAATTAATTCCTGCTCCTGGGACCGCTGGTAGATCGGTGGAACGGGGAGCGTGTCCCGTTGTAACGGAGAGTAGTACGCCGCTCTCGAGTTTTCCCGAACTTTTGGACGAGAAAATATCCAAGGAGGAGAGCTGAGGAAAGCCAAGCGGATTGGCTGCTCGGCTCCGCGCTCCGTCCTAGGAGTCCCCTGGCTCACCGCGCCTCCGCGTACCCGCCTCGGGGAAATTCACCGGGGCAAACGGAGAACTCTGGAGTGAGAGAGAGAGAGTGAGTAGGGTGGGTGGGAGGGAGGAGGGAGAGAGGGCGCGTTTATCCCGAGACCGATCGACGAATCGGAATCGCTTATCTCTCCCCTCGCGGGGCCTCTCTCTCTCTCTCACTCTCTCTCACTCTCGAGGTCGGGGCTGTACCGCATTCGACGGGCCCCTCCGAGGGCGAGATAAAAAAAAAGAAAAAAAAAGAGAAAAGAGAAAAGAGAAAAGAGAAAAGGAACGGGAGATCCCGTGAGACGGAAAAGCCCTAGCGATCCACGGTCATCACGAGCGAGCCGTAACCGGATTCGCGCTCCATTCGGATCTGACCTCGATAGAGGCCCGCGAACTTTACGCCCCGGCAAATCGTCCAACCTCATCCACCACCAACGAATGAACTCTGCCGCTCTGAATTTTCAAGACGAATCGGCCGGATACGAGTGACCGAATTGACCGTTCATCAATAACTCTTCTCTCTCTCTCTCTCTCTCTTTCTCTATGTCTCTGCGACGGTACCCGCGTACAATAGTATCGACTAACCTACGGCCCCCTCCTACCCTACCCTACCCTACCCTACCCGACGACGACGACGACGAGGACGACGACGCAGGTGGCCAGCGAGTGTCCCACGGCCGTCCTCCTTAGATCGTCGGCTCTATTCCTCCTACGACTAATGACGGGCTTCGCGAACTAGCCCCTGGATTCACTCGCCTCTCCCACGCCAAAGCCCCTCTGCGCAAACTCCCGAGCCGATGGATCAATAACGCGCATATAATCTTCAACGCTTTTTCGTCCACGTCCTTCACGGGGCTCTCGAGCGGCTCGTAATTAAAACGCCGAGACTGAAACGCCGACTCAGAGAGAGAGAGAGTGAGAGAGCGGGGATGGCACTGGATAGAGTGGAAAGAGTTGGTTGGCGGTGGGGGATGGAGGTGGAGGAGGAGGCTCGGTTCGGTACACGGTCCCGGCGGAGAAAGAACATCGGCAGGAGAAAAAAGAGCAGCCGTTCACCTCCGCGGCCTCGTTAATTGGTATGACTTTGCGTCTGATTCTATCGTCCCGAGAATATACGGTGGGACGCGTCAGGTGATTCCTTCCCCTCCCTCCCCCCGTTCCACAGCCACTCCACAGCCACTCCACAGTCACCCGCCAGCACATAGCACACGGCCACGGCCAGGGCCAGGGCCAGGGCCACGATCTCGCGCGGATGATAAAAGCCCCGGATAAAGGGGGACGAGCGAGGCACGCACCGGCCGAGCCCCCGGGGCCGCTTATCGCGTATATAAAGAAGAAGTAAGGGACCCTCGCGGGGCTGCGGCTGAATTCAGAGAATAAGTACGTCCTGGCCGCGACAACGGCCGCTGGAGATACGACGCTGGGAAGCTGCCGCCGCTTTACCCCGCTACGCCCGTACACCCCGCAACTACGTGCCTGCAAGAAGAAGAAGAAGAAGAAGAAGAAGACGAAGCAGGGGGCGGAAAGTAGCCGGGCGATGGTGGCGGTCGGGGGGGGGGGGTTGAGCAAGAGCAGAAACCGCCGAGCCTTTAAGCCGCGGCGGGAACTTTCCCACTGATCCTCGAGAGGTGCCGTCGGGAGAGCTTAAGCCCCGGGATCCCGGGAGTTTACTGTGTGCCCCCGTCCGCGCTGCCCCGTCCGCGCTACCCGCCACCGACCCCCAATAACCGGAGCCCCGTCTCGTCTCACCTTCCCGTGCCAACGCCCGAACCTCTGCTTTTACCTCTGGCCCCGTTCCCGTTTTACCTATATACCTCGACCAACTCGACGAGCCCCTTCTCCGACGAATAACCGTGAACCGGCTGGATTCCCTACGTCCTTACGTCCTTATTAAATACATTGGCTCTATCGACGACTCGCCTACTCATCTGCCACCTCCCACCCCCACTACAACGCGACCCCCAACTCCACACGAATCATAATCCCCGATAACCCCGATAACCCCGATAACCCTCCGGGCTCTCATTATTCTCATTGATTGTTATTATTATAGGACAAAGAGGGTCGATTTATGGAGGTGGAGGAGCCCCCCCGGGTGCCGAAAAAAGGAAGCCTCGCTGGGCAAAAATCTGTTTTCCTTACGCGGCAAGGTTTTTAAGGATTTGCCGGGACGGGGAGGCCCGGGAGAAGGACGCGGGGCGACGATCGTGCACCGAGGGTTATCGGCGGACGAGGTTATTGGGGTTAACGGGGTAAGAAGCGCGGACGATAGTCGTCGTGAGGGCTCCTCCGCGGCTCATTATTAGCGCTCGAGGCCGGCCGGCCGGTCTGTCTGTCTCTCCTCCCTTTGTCCCGCACACGTCTTTGGGTCCGACACGCGAGACGAGGAGCCTCCTCGAGGAGGCGGCACCACCGACGACCGCGGGAGACCCCCATCCTGTCGCGATCTAGTGCATCCCCGCCCCCGATAACCAACCACGGCCATCCGACTGGGATAACGATCGGCTCGCGTTTCCCTTACCATCCTCGCCCATCTTGCCGCGTCCCCCGCTCACCCCCGTCCCGCTGCACGGTAGCCGGATGTTTACGAGCGCCATGCTCGACTAGTTAAATCGCCAATAGTAAACGCGCCCTCGAGCGAGCCATCACCTGCGGGCCGAGCGACCACCTACCTCCATCTTCATCCACCTTCCCGAGTCCCTGACCATCTGCGAGGGACGGGGGGCAGAGGGAGCCAGAGAGAGAAGCTGAGGCTCGCGGCCGAAATCCAGGCATTTCGCCAGTTTTTATGGGGGTTGGGGACGAGTTGGGGACGAGTTGGGGAGGGGCATTATCCAGGAGACGATATTGTGAGCGCTCGGCAGGATCGCGGCGATCGAGTGTCCGATCCCCGGACATGTGGCCTCCGTTCAAAGGAGCCGAGCCATATGCTGGGAAATTTTCCACGAAACCGGATATTAAGCTACGGGCAGGAATGTTTTGTCGATACCTCCTATCTACCTATCTATCTATCTATCTATCTATCTATCTATCTATCTATCTGTCTGTCTGCCTATCGTCTGTCTGCCTATCGTCTGTCTATCGTCTGCCAATCTCATATGTCTGTATATCGGAGGGCCTGAAATCGGACCTTTTATGGCGATAGAAAATGAATCGAATGATTAACTGCCGATTTTAGGATCGACTTTATTACGTCAGCCGCTCGATCCCCGGTATCGTATTACATTGATTAACCTCCGTCGGCCTCCACTAGCCCCTCATAAAAACTCTGGACGAACTTTTGTCTTCCGTCCCTCCCACCCTCTCTCCCACCCGCCCTACACTCCCCCCAATAAGCTTTGCCGCACGGCGAGGTTTTTTTATACCCTTTGGGGCCCGGTGCTACGATACTCGCCGTACCGTACAATAGACCATTCGTGAGACAATAAAGGAGGCATTCGCCGCTCGTGCATTGTGTCTCTACGGGGATTTTTCCGCAAATATTGACTGTGCGTCGAGCCGCGGCGGCTATTCTCCATTGAGGAGAGCGACATCTTTGTGCGGTCCGACACGCCAAGGGACTCGCCGAGCCAACGCGTTTCGCGATACGACATTAATTGCGCCTTTTCTCTGTCTCTGTCTCTGTCTCTCTCCCTCCCTCTCTCTATCTTGACAACCGATATCACGCATCTTCAGATGAAATATATAGCGAGCTATGGGGTTATTGGGGGGACAAAGGTGTGCGCGTGTGTATACACGGAACCCGGCACCCGGCACCCGGCACCAGGCACCCGCTCGTCGGAGATTTATATATCGCGACGACGCTAAAAGTGTTTAAGACCGGGACGATAGCTTTAGCAGCGGCGTATAAAAAGCCGCGGTAAGGGGTGGGGAGGAGAGGGATCCGAGCGAAGCGGCGGCACAACGAATAGCCGTGAACGAAGAGTAAGAGTAAATGGACGTGGACGTGGAAGTGGAAGTGGAAGTGGAAGTGGAAGGAAAAGAAAGAGGACTGCGGTGGAGTCTGGTGTTGGTGGTGGTGGTGGTGTTGTTGTTGGATAAAGCCGAAAGCCAAAGCAGGGCTCGGCTACCTCGAGACCATTACCTCTCGAAAGTTCCATTTTAATCAACTACCGGCCTGGGGCATTAGGATCGCTAGAGCTCGCGTGTCAATTATCGAGATATCGTCTCGCGAAGTAAACCCTCAGCGCGCGCTTCCTTCCTTCCTTCCTCCCTTCCTCCCTACCACCCTCCCTACCACCCTCCCTCCCTCCCACCCACCCACCGACCCTTTCACCCGCTCGAAGGCACGAGATGATAATCCAAAGTCCTCGGTGAATACTGTTTATTGATATCTCGGCGAGGGATCGACCAAACGCGGCGTCGCGTCCGCCGAGTGACTGACTCGTTTCCCTCGTTATGCGACGTTACCCCCTCCCACGGCCGAGCCCTTGGCACGGGGAGTCCGTTCCCGGAGGCCGTCGACCGCCCTAGAGCTACTACGCCGTCGCCACCGGTACATTTAGAAATCACGTTGCTCAACGTCATCCCGTCTTAGCCTCTGACTCCCCCTCTCCCCCTACCACCAACCACCAACCACCAACCACGACAGGATTTACAAAGCGAGGTAAGCCGCAGCTCGATTCGAAGGGAAGCTCACGATCTTCGTAAATACATAGGCGAAAGGGAGTGCGCGAGCTCGCCAAAAGGATCTTGATAAATTCGGCCTGGAATAACAATGTTGACGTGCCGAAGTCGGATAACTCCCTCGTGTGCGGAAATCATACACCTTGCGCTGCTCTCCTCCCCAGGCCGACAACTCTATCTACGTCCACGTCCACGTCCACCTACACGTCCACCTACACGTCCACCTACACGTCCGTTTGTATGTTTCGCCGGAGCACGACAGGATGTATCCGTGGAAGCCTCTATCGCCGATCTGCTTCGCGAATACGGATGGCTGGAAACCCGATACCTAGTGCGCCCTGGAGACTACGCGCCTCCGTCTCCTCGACCTGCCCGACCCCCAAACCGAACCCCCCCGGCCCATCCCCGGTAACAATGACTTCCCTTTTTTTAACTGAACTTCTTACGAGGAGTCCGCGTAAAGGGGCCTCCGTCGGGACTCCTGCTTCCCGGAGAAGCCGCGAGACCTGCCGGCAACGTGGGAATCGGGGAAACGTGGATCGCACGCGTAAAGGCGGACGCGGTTGCCGAGTGGCTCGGTGTCCCCCCCTCCCCCTCCCCCGCTGATCGCCAAAGTCACGAAGCGTCGCTTGCCAGAGAGGATCGAGGCTGTGGGGGGAGAGAGAGAGAGAGAGAGAGTAAGGTGAAATCGGGAATGGCGTCGGGGCTACTTCAAGCGCTCCGTGGGCTCGTGTTTGCTCCCCGAGTGTAACGCTCGGCGCGTTCCATTATCGCGGTCAAACGGGGTCGTTCCAATTACTGTCGGGACTGCTCGTTCCCTTCCCTTCCCTCGTCTCGCTCGGACCGCCGAGCGGCCAGGTAGGTAGGTAGGTAGGTTGGTAGGTGTAGGTAGGTAGGTTGGTAGATGGGTGGGTAGCTGGCCAGAGAGGGATAGACGGGTGAGAGAGAGAGAGAGAGAGGAGGAGGAGGAGGAGTAGGCCGGTGGAGGTGGGACTAAAGCGTCCTCTCGTCTCCCTCGAGCCCATTTGCCGAGCACTCGGCTCGGTCTTTCCCGTGCCACGCGAGCCAAGCTCCCATTCAACTTCCAGAGCAACACGAGTTCGTCGGCAATTAACTGCCTCGGAAGCTGCGGGAGCCGACGCTGCTCCTCAAAACTTCCATCTACTCTTGGGCTAATGCCGATCCGTCTGCCGATCTCGGGCGCGGCTAGACAATTTTCGCATTCGCCCCCCCCCCCCCCAATTTTATCCCTCCCTCCCCTACCCTACCCTACCCGGTCACTCCCGTAGCGGGAGTCTCGCTCGCCTATAATTCCCCCCTTCCCCCTTCCCCCTCATAATGGCTTCATTCCTAATAATAGAGTATTGGTCGGCTCGGACTCCGATGAATTCCCCGGCTGATTTCCAATTCTCTTGGCTTTGTCCCGCCTACGCGCGACTCCCGCCAAATGCCATAAAGAAAAAGAGGCGGCTCGTCATTGGCCGTCGCGGATAAGTAAATAACGGCCTCGGGACAAGGGACAAATTTTCCTCGCTCGCTCCTTCAATCTTAAGCCAATAACCAATTACTTCGACTACTTCTTTTTCTTCTCCTTCTTCTTCGTCTTCTCGTCTTCGTTTTCTTCTTCATCCGATTATTCGCCGTAACATTTTCATTAAAATTTCTCTTAAGTAATAAACATTTTGCCGCGTGCAATTTAAGATGGCTTTTACGAAAAAAGAAAGAGCATTTATGAATGCAGTTTATGAATTTTAAAACAAATTCAAAATTACCGACCGGGGCGGGCGGTTATACCTTTTCTTTTTTCCCCCCCTATTCTTTTTTTTTTTTTTATATTTATAAACATAGTTGTTAAGGAGCAGCTCACTTCGGCTTTAATCGGCTAATTTCGACTGAAAGGGCTCTTATAATCGAGCCGATGCTTTCTTTTTCTCCTCTTGCAAATACACCCAAAATTACGCGATAAGGGCATCCATCCACGCTCGACGAGGGGTAGGGCGGGGGGGAGCCAAAGAAAAAGATGGGGCAAGCTTCCATCCTTAAATTTATTAAAAATAATTGCACTTGATTGCCGATCGGCGCAATCGCTATAAAAATATATATATATATATATATATATATACACGTTAAATAATACGGCGGAATAATTGATATTGGGCCCCCGATGAATTATAATCGATAGTTATTGGTGATCATTAATCCGGGGATTCCTTACGTCGCATTTAATGCGAAATAATTACTTTACGCAATAGATATAGCCGGGACGACGATAAACATGTTATCGCCCTAATAACTACGGGGGCCCCGTACCGACCCTACCGGCAATGAAAATAAAATGGCGGCGGGACAAGCCTGAGAAAGGAAGAAAGGAAGAAAGAGAGAAGAAAGAAAGAAAGAAAGAGAGGAAGAAAGAAAAATAGAAGGAAATGCCGTTACTAATGATTTATTAATAACTAGTCCGTGAGTGAGAGAGAGAGCGACTGGTCGTAAATTTTTGTCCCCCCCCCTCTCTCTCTCTCTTTCCCGAAGGGATTACGGCCAAGCAGTTGTATAAATAAGAAGACGTGGTGCGCGCCGTGGCGAGGTACGATCGAGATAGAGTACAAAGGAAAAAGGAAATAACTCCTTAGCGATCCAAGAAATGCGGGAGAGAAGAAAAGCGCCGATTCGAAGCGACGGAAAAGAGGAAAAGGAAGCGCGACAGTACGGGACGAGGGGCAGAAAAGAGGATGGCGTTCGTACGGTAAGAGGGGACGTGTGGAGGAGGGAGTGGAAGTGGTAAAGAAGATAGAAGAAGAAGACGAGGATGAAGCAGGCGTCGCGTACGACGTCTAGGCTCGACCGGAACTTGGACGTGGCCGGGAAGGTTATTATTGGGGTTGGCCACGTCGGCAGAGGGGAAGAAAAGGGACAAGCGGAATATAATAAAAACAAAATAACAAGGAAGAAGTAGAAGAAGAAGAAGAAGAAGAAGAAAAGAGTCCCGTGAAACGTAGGGAGCGAACGAGAAAAAGGAGGCTGGTAGAAGGATGAGAAGTAGTTTGGAGGTTAAACCGTCGCGAGAGGTCGTACGCGGGCTCGGGGATCGCTCGGGGATCGAAATTCCTCTAAGTAAGCTTCATGCAAGGGTAATGAAGCTCCCGTGGGCGAGCGTTGTTCCCGGATTCGGAGCGAGGCTTTTACTTATATTTGAACTTTGCGTAGAAACGGATTGAAAAACCGAAAGCGGCGGCAACAGCAACGCCAAATCTCTCTCTCTCTCTCTCTCTCTCTTCCCTCTAATGTTCTTTTATGGCTTGGCGATAGGAGTGGGTGCGGGGGGCAGGGGGAAAGCAGTGCGCTCAATGCCTATCCATTTCATGAATTCGCAACTCGCCAAAGTGGCTTGCCTAGCTCCCCGCCCCCCCGGCATCCCCTCTCGTTGCCAGCCACTTGCTAGGGTACGGTGGCCGGAACTGCGGCTGCGGTTACGCGACTCGTGGTACGATGGGAGGGGTGGGGGGCGAAGGCCGGAGCCGCCGGCGCAAAATTGGGATACACTTAAACGAATTGCGCCCGTAGGATAAATCATTCGGAAAGTACATGGCGATTGATTTGCATTGGCGGAGTAAGGTGGGTGGAGTAGGTGGGCGGGGGGAGGCATTATGCGGCTCATCGATTGCTCGACGAGCAAATCCCGGCCGGGGGTTGCCGGATCGGAGCGGGGGAGAGCTCGACTCTAAAATCGGCCCGGGCATTTTCGAAATTGGCTATAATTTCGCGGCAAAGGGGAACGGGGAGAGAAGTAAGGTCGTAAGACCTAGGTAAAGGAGAGAGTGGAGCGGCGATTTTTCCCTTCGGATTCCCGTTCGCGCATCCCCCCCTTCGTCCCACCCTCCCTCCTATCGTTTGAATAAACAAACGCTTTCGTAACGGGGGGGGGGGCCGTTGGGAGGGGTGAATGTATTCTGGCCAGCGATATCGCAAGGGTATCATCTCCTAAGGGGCCTGACTCCCGACTGCCTGCCCGTCTAAAACGTCTAAAAGGCTGCAGGGGTTATTGGGGTCGGGGGCGGGGGTGCGGGTGGGGGTGGTCCAGAAGAGGCACTTTGGGCACTTGGAATCCAATCGAACGAATGGCCGTCGAATTTGTGGCATTGGAGCCTTTATGGTCTTTTTGAAGAAAATATAGAGAAGGGACTCTGCCGTGGAATGCCGCGATATTTAGTTATGGGGCCGAGCACGTGTTACCCATGACTTGCGGGGAATTTTTATCCGGCTTACGCGGTGAATAATAATCCCTTTAATAAATCAGGCTCGCGTCGAGGCCCATCCCGAATTACGAATTACTCGGCCGCAGGTCAAGACATCCGAGCAAACATTCGTCTCGCTGTATTATTATTTATTATTTTTATTATTATTAGTGCCGACCACTAGTCGTCGGGTACATCCACCCCCCCCCCCAATAACCCCAAAAATAACCAATGAGCGACTATTCGTATTTATTAATTGAGCTCGTACGTTGCTGGGGAGGCGTAATAATGGACGGGTGCGATGAAAAAAAAGAAAAGCGGGAACAGGGAAGTTGGGAGGGGGAGGAATCCTTCCCCCTCCCCCAATAACCCTCCGCACCTCGCCGGGTCGTCCAACCTTAATTTTCCGACGTTTCTTTATTGATAATGGCATTGTGATTGAGAGAGTATGCGTGGGGCGCGTGGCAAAGGTTAGTAATGGCCGTAGGGATAGGTATGCGTGTAGTATAGGTAGAGCGGAGGAGCGGAGGAGCGGAGCCCGGGGGCCGAGTCCCTCTCGTCTATTGTCCAATAAGAAGAGGAGGAGGAGGCCGTTAATTATCATGGGACGAAATCGTGTGCCCCATTAACCTGCGCGAGAGGCCAGCCTCGTTAAATTATTCGGGTTTTCTAATCCTAATGGCGAGTCGAATGGCGGCGGCGGCGGCGGCGGCGGCGGCCACTCTTTCCCATCTTCTTTTTCTCTATCTTTATCTTTATCTTATTCTTTTTTTGTTTTTGTTTTTGTTTTTGTTTCCGTGCCCCCGTCGCCGCTTTTACTATTTTGAATCGATCGGTAATTGTACGACGATAAGTAGGGTCATTGAGGGATTTTTAATTACGACGCGTTTCAATTTCATATTCGTGAGCCGAAATTACGAGATCGTGTACACGGAGAGCGGCTCCCTTACGTCTCTCTCTCTCTTCTCTCTCTATCTCACTCTTTGGCTTCTCGCCACCGAACGTCACGAGCCTACGACCCGATGGCCAACCGCGAGGCCTGCACCCGCGACCGAGCTTCCTTCATTTCAACAAATATTATTTAAGTTTGTTTGTATTATCCGCTCGGTGATGCTGCCCCCCACCCCCACCCCACCACCAACCACCACCAACCAACCACCAACCAACCACCAACCAACCCACCATGCCCAGTGATGCCGAACGCACTCTCGACGCGAGCCGAGGATCCGGCGTCCGTTGCCGGCTATGGCGGCGGCATTAAAGGAGGACCGGGACCGGACTCCCTTCCGCAGCAGTTTATAGATCGTTAAATAAAAACATCATCGCTGGATTAATAATGCGAAATTGCTCAATCAGAAAAATTGCCCGGCTAAATAATGTAATCCGAGTAAATTATAGGAATTAAAGGTTGGAGAGTGGGATACGCGCTGGCTGATGCTTAGGGGGGGAGGGGGGGGGACGATCTCGGGGAGTTTTGAAATTTCGAGGCGCTGCCGGTGCTGTTGCTGGTGTTGGTGGTGGTGGTGTTGGTGGTGGTGGTGGTGGTGGTGGGGCTGGTGCCGCTGCCCGGTCACCGCTTTCGTACCCTCATAAATTTTCCCTTCCCTGTTTATTTTTTATTCCTCCCGTCCTTCTTTTTTTTTTCTTTTCTTTCTTTCTTTCTTTCTATCTTTCTATCTTTCTTCCTTCCCTTTCCGTTTAAAAACTATTTCTTCCCGCCTGTGCCTATCGGCCGAAGCGGATCGGAAGAGCGTCGCTAGCGGGGATGCAGTGAAAGTTGGCGAAAACAAAGCGCATCGCCGCGGGGATGGACGTTTAAATAAAAAAAAAAAAAAAAGAAATAGAAAAGAGAAAAGAAAAAAAAGAAGACGATAATAGAAACGGGGAAAGAGAAACGGGACCTCGTCGAGTGGGCCCGTGAGCCGGAGCTTAAGCTTAAAGAATAGAGGAGAAAAAAAAACGGAAAGGTGAAAGTTGCGGGTGGTTATTTGGCTGGGTGTACGGGGTGGGTGGGAGGGAGGGGGGGGACTTTCTAAAAAGGGAAAACGTCGTCGTCGTCGTCGTCGTCGTCGTCGTCATCGGAGTAGTGGTAGTGGTAGTGGTAGTGGTAGTAGAGCGGTGGTAGTAGAGTCGGGCCCGGGGTTGCTCGTAAGGGTCCGCCGAGATATCTCCGATGGCGACGTGGGCCCGATCGGCAGAGGGGGACGGTTTGTAAGAGGGGGCGAGAGAGAGAGAGAGAGAGGCCGGCAATCGTCGAGTAGGTCGACGAAGGGAGAGAGGAGGAGCCACGACCGATGCAATCGCCGTTCCCAGCGACGTGGTATTTATTTTTATGGGAAAATAAATGCCCGGCCGATAAAAATTTGCATCCGAATGGGAGAAGTTTTGCACACGCGGCAACGGTAATTAACGTTATGTTTGAACAAATGATTTCCCCATTTCGCCGGACACATTCACTGCGACTCATTTGTCGGCTTAATGTACCGGGTGTTGGTGATGGTGCTAGTGGTGCTAGTGGTGCTAGTGGTGGTGGTGGTGGTGGTGGTGGTGGTGGTGAGGGTTGGACCGACCTCGACTGGACCGGGCTCGAGTTCGGTTCGATTAGTCGCCCGGGGCCGGAGTAGGGGATACGTAGACCCTAGCGTAAATAAGGCCCCTAAGTTCTCTCTCTCTCTCGGTCTCTATCTCTCTCGGCTCTCTCTCTCACTCTCTCATTAGCACTTAAAAATTCGTAGGATCGGATGCCGAGCGTCGCCGTGGCTGCGGGTACCGGTTTCCACGACGGCTCGACGGCTCGACGGCTCCTCACGGAGCGGCTCACGTAGCGCATGGTGAGGTGGGGAGGGGAGGATCGGAGGGAAGCGACACGACACCGGCCGAATAAAGAAAGTCCGCGGAGGGCTTTGTAAACGGCAGCGATCGAGTCGAGAAACCCAATTAAGAAATGTTTTGTCCGTTGCGCATTTCGTGGACGAAAGGGGAGAGGAGCAAGAAGCGGTCGGGGCCGGGAGGGAGAAAAACGAAGAAACGCGTGCAGCGCACAATCTGCGATTCGGGCCAGAGCGCTTCGTTCTTGCTGTGTGGGAGGGTAGGGTAGGGTAGGGTAGGGTAGGGTAGGGCCGAGGTGGGGGGAGAGAGAGAGACTCGCATGCGAGACGGACAAGGGGCGGCGGACGAGTGCGGGAAGAACATAAGAATCTCGGCATGAGACGGACGCGCGCGCGCGCAATCCAAAGAGAAACGAGATATCCCGAGAGGTATCTTCTCTCCGCCAGCCAATACGTACACGTATCCCATACGCATACCCTTACGCCTGCCTGCGTATGCTTAGGGAGAGCTGCTCTCTCTCACTCTCACTCTCTCTCTCTCACTCTGTCGAATGCAATCGGGATGGAGTCGAGATATCGAAGGGTCTTTTATAAAACGTAGCTTTCGCGTATAGGCGGCGGAACGGCAGCTGTTTGAGCCGGCGAATTATTAGCCGGCACGTGATTGGTCCGTTTCCGTCCCCCGTCCATATTGCAACGGACCTCTCTATCCGCCCACCCCTCTGCCCACCCCATCCCCGCCGCCTCGCACTTTTCTCCCATCGCACACTTATTTTCACGCAGCCCCGCTTATTGCACGTGTGCACCCCGAAAGGCCGTGGCGGTCTTGCCTCGTGTGCATGCACAGATCCCCTTTCGCGTTACACGATAGGCCCCCGCAAACACGACATCTCTCTCTCTCTCTCTCTCAGTCTGTCTCTCTGTATTTCGAGGGTGGGAGCGGGCGGCGCAATTTACTCGAACGATATCTTTACCCCGGGATTTATGGTCGGATAATCATCAAGAGGGATGTTCTGGTATTTTTTCGGCTACATTATTATTATTATTATTATTTATATTATTGTTATTATTATTATTGAACGGGACGATATGGTCGTGGATGCCCCGAGATAGAAAGTGACGTGGCATAGGCGGAATACGGTCGTCTGCACGACACTAAGAAGGATAAACGGCCAAAGACACGAATTCTCTTCGTGTATAGAGAGAGAGAGAGAGAGGGCTGAGTAATGGTTGGGTGGGGATCGGTGGTGGGCAAACATTAATTAAACGGAGCAGCAGCCTCCTCGCGAAAATGACTTTATTAAGCCCGAGCCACGTCTCTCTCTCTCTCTCTCTCTCTCTCTCTCTCTCTCTCTACCTGCGTGTAGGATCTCGCGTGATCTTTTCATCCGTTCATCTCGTCCGTCGGTCGTCCCGAACCCCTCCCACCGAAATTTCGGCTCTCCGTTCGTTCGGGTAACTCTTAAGAGCCCGGGTGTGCTCGATCATCTTGCGGCGCGAACAAGACGATGGATCGGGAGCTCCTCCGGCCATGTCGCGCAGCGGAACGAGTTCTCCGCGGAGGCGCGGGCAAAGCTCCTTGTTGGCAACAGGAGGGCAGGGACGGGCGCGGTGGCTCGGTGCGCTCGGATGCGCTCGATGCGCTCGATATCTATATCGAGAGCGTGAAGGATGGCCCGAGGCGTGTAAGGCCTCCGCGGAGCTACAAGACACCGTCTCTCGCTGCGCGTGTCGAACCGCGATTCGGCATCCTCGAGGGGACGGGAACGTATGCGCGCCGCTTAGATCGGCGGTCGGCGGGGGCGACGGAGGATGGTAGGGCGATCGAATCAGGTTATTGGGGTTGCTTTACGGCGCGGTCCGAGGCTTCGACGAGTACCTCCGACACACACACACACACACGTGGATTAATTGTCGCCAATCGATAATTAATAATAAGTAATAATTATTATATATATATATGTATGTATTAATCTTGTAATTTAGTGATAAGTTAAATTTTCCCCCTCCCGCCACTCCTGACTCACTCTAAGCATTTTTATTGCCGTCGGCTTACGTTACGGGTCATCGCGAGTACTCGTGCCTTTAAGAAGAGGGGCGCGGCTTCGAGCGTCGGTCCTCGGTCCTCGGTCCGGACGGTCCCCCTTTTCTCGATTAAGCAGAGATGAATATCGGTAATGAAGGCTTATTATGCTAATCGTCGCTCGAGCCCGCGGAGACGAGAACAAGAGAAGAGAAGCTCCAAGCGGCGCGTAGGTCGACAGTGGCCGACGGTAGCTGGAACGTAGGTGGGTAGGTGGGTAGGTAGGTGGGTAGGTGGGTAGGTGGGGGTGGCGGCAAGGGTAGGATTCGACACGAAGGCCGGCGTCACGAAGCTCGGGCGGCACGATACACCGCTTACGTAGTGGTTTGGAACGGGAGCGTATCTCGACACGGCGCACACGATACAGAGGACACGACGGGATGCGGGGGGCCTCGGCTCTCGGACCCCTCTGCCCCACCCGCCGTCCCGAGCTCGCTCTATAATAGACTAGGAGAGCGTAAATCCTCCGTAGCCGCTAGTGTCACGAGCATTGGCGAGTCTCCTCGGCGCGGAGCCGCTGTTACGTACGACGTAGGCTCCCCGGCTCCGTGGCCGGCACCATTAAGAAGCCAGTCCTTAGATCCACGGGAGCGATTTACGAGCGCGCGGCTGGGTCCTTAATGACGGATTCGTCGTTAAACGAGGCGCCGAGGCCTCGTTAGCTCGCGCCACACTTCAGCTCACAGTCGATAGGAGTCCTCGTTGCAATGACTACGGCCCTCATTATCCCCGCGGAGAATAGAAAATTCAATTTTATTCAAGGGTCAACTCCTTAGTCAACCCTTTAATCTCGAACCGATTATCAATTCCAGTTTCCCAATAACCCCTCGATCTCAAACTCACTCGATTTGAAACAGCCAAAGCTACAGAGACGGGGGGGGGAGTGACAGAGTAACGACAACGTCCATCGCCGCGTACCCTCCGACGGCAATTGACGTTTCCACGGTCCATCTGGTACATTTTCAATTTACGTTGACGAGCACCGCGGGTGAATAAAAAATGCATGGGTACGGGTGAGACACGAGTCTCACGGTATAACGAGCATACACGGTAGAGCGGGGGCGGGGCGCAACTCCCGAGCAACGTCACATGCCTTTCAAAAACTTCCATCCAATAATAAACTAAACTAATTAAAAAAAAAAAAATAAACAATACTTTTGTTGATCGTGTTACTCACTGTACGAATGGAATCGTTTTTAATCGGGCCTCGTCGTTTTATGAATGTTTTTATAATCAAAAAATTGCAGTCCTCACCTGAAACAGAAAAAGCGAAACGACGGTTTAGTCGATGGGGGTCATTGGGGCTTGTCTCGTCGCGCGCACCATGGAGTTGTTTTATGCAGAAAAATAATTAAAAGCTGCGTAAAATAAGGTGGGCGAAGAAGCAGAGGATTTTTGGATATGGCGTCGTTACTCGACAGGTTCCGTGGCGCATTGGAAATTATATAATATAATATAAAGCGATAATAAACGCGTGCCGCGATCGCCTTACTATTCATACGTACTCGGCATACGTAAACGGCTCGTCATCACTTCATTGTGATCGTTGCGACAACAACAACATCGGTGGCACAATAATTATTCTATAATCATTGTCCCAGTAAACCCAATAAATATCCTTATAACAATAACAGTAATTACGTCTAATAATAATAACAATAATAGTGATAATAATAGTAATAATAGTAATAATAGTGATGATAGTGATGATAACAACAACAACAATAGCACCAACCACGATGACAGTAACGTTAACGTTAACGTTAACGTTACGGTTAATTGTAACGACGATAGTAATAAGAATGACGATAGTGGTGATGATAATATAAATAATAATAATAATAATAATAATAGTAATAATAATAGTAATAATAATAATAATAATAATAATAGTAATATTAATAACAGTAGTAATATTAATATTAATAATAAATACGATAACAATAACAATAACAATAATAATAATAGTAATAATAATAATAGTAGTAATAATAGTAATAGTAGTAATAATAATAATAATAATAATAATCAATAGGAATAAAAATAATAAGCTTAAAGAGAGTCGTCGGTAGTCAAGGAGGAGAGTGAGATATATAGATATATAGATATAGGTAAGTACAGATAGAGAGAGAGAGAGAGAGAGAGAGGGAGAGTAAGCGAGCGTTGACGAGAGCATAGGAGGAGAGAATAGAAGGTAACGACGAGGATGAGCTTTATGTTGTGCACTGCACAGGATACTGCAGGAGGAGTAGGATACGCGGGCGACGACGCGGGGTCAGTGGGGAAGCTGGGGAAGATGGCAAGTTAGTTAGATGCACGCACGCACGCACGCACGCACGCACGCACGCACACGTATGGCGGGGAAAAGGGACGGGGAGGTATAGTTTAAAGCGAAGGGTAGAGGAGAAGTGATTGGGAAGCGGGCAAATACATCAGCGGCGGCGGGGCTACTCACCGCCCATCACGGGCTCCGCACCCCGTCCATCTCCCGGATGCCAACGGCCGTTTTGGCTCGAGCCGGTCTTTCGGTTCGTTCGCTCCTCGGGTTTGCTTTATCGGCAGCTCGTCGAGGACAGCCATGGCGACGGGGCCATGGCTTGATCCGAGGACGCTGGTGCGGGTGTCCGTGAGGTGGAGGAGGGGATGGTGATCCGCGAAAGAAAAGACGAGCTACGTGTTGGGAATCGGAGTCCGTTCGCCATCGTCGGAGCGCAAGAAATCTGCCGGGGAAGGGCGGTGGGGGGTGGGGTGGGGGGAGGGGAGACGGGAGGGGAGAGGAGAGCGAGAGACTAGAAGCGCGGGCGGCCCATTTGAGGAACAACGCGCCGTGTAAGCTCGTCAATCGTCGATGGCGGGTGGTGCGGTGGTGAAGGGGTTATTGGGGTTGGGTGGAGGGACAGGGGCGGGGGGAGTAAGGACCGATTATAAAGTAAAAGGGAACGAGGCCGAGAGCCGGCTTGCCAATCAGGGCCCCGAGATACTCCTCACCGCTCTCGGGCTCCCCTCGCTTTTTCGGATAGACCTTCGCGACTCGGGAATCACGTGGGACGAGGGCTACGCATGGGTCGATGTGGCCATTGGGACGCATCTCACGTGTCGCCGCGAAGGGCAGCGAGAAAAAGCGAGGGGAGCCCGAGAGCGGTGAGCGGTCCGGCTGCGCCTCGCGGATGATCGGGCCCCGACGCTCGGGTCCGGGAGCCGCGATGCATAACGAAGCTGGCGAGAGAAAAAGTTGTTGCGCGGTATCGGCGACGAAAGCCGACTCATGGGTGACCGTCGTGCGGTAAGGGGGCAGGCGGGGGGTGGCAGGCGGATGCCGAGTCAGAGGAAGGCAGCAGCTTCGTCTTCTCCAAGGGTAAGTGAAAAGGCGGGATGTAGGAGGGATCGAACGGGATGGAATGGGATGGTATGGGATGGTATGGGATGGGAGCGGGATGGGAGCGGGACGTTACGTTCCTCGGTGCCGGGGACGGCGTTCGAAGCGGGTCGGTTGGAGCGGCGGGAGGGGACGGAGGGGGACAGAGGAGACTCGGGCTAATGGGAGGCAATTAAACGATCCGTATCAAAGGGAATCGCCGCGCCTGTCGAGCTCGCGGGAATGTCGCGGACTACCTCGCGTGTGGGAGGCTGGGGGAGAGAGGGGGGAGAGAGAGGAGGGCGAAGGAGGCCGCAGAGCTCTAGAAAAATCTCGGCCACGTCTCCAATTCCATCTCATTAGCGGAGGCCGTGGCAGCTGATGCTTGTCTCGCGGGCGTCGTCGTCGTCGTCGTCGTCGTCGTCGGATTCGCGCAAGAACGAGACGAGAAGAAGTAGGAGGAGGAGGAGGTCGAGGAGGAGGTGGTGGGAGGTTGGAAGCTTCGGTAGCCGTGTAGGGAACAACCGGTCCCCTCACCGCTCCTCGGCCACCAGAGCCAACCAGCCACCCTTCGTCCTGTTCTTCCCTATCAGGGCAACCTGAGCGGCTCTACGCATCTACCGGGTGTCGTCGCCGAGGCAAATGCAGCGTCGACATTTTCTCACGATCGAGTCCTGGCTTCGACTACGACGACGACAACGAGGACGACGACGAGGACAACGACGACGACGACGACGAGGACGACGACGAGGAGGAGGAGGAAGAGGAGGTGGAGGAGGAGGTTGAGGATGCGATCGAGCCACGAGATGGAGGATGATACGAAGGAGGAGGGAGAGGTGACCGTCCATCTCGCATCCGCCCTGGCATCGATGGATCTCGATGCGCTCCCCCCGTCCCTTTTGCCATCTTATTATAATGCCCTCGCTGGCCCTCCCGTCCAGCCCCTGCCTACCCCTCCTGGCCGTATCTACTTATCCACGAAGCTCGGCTCGATCTCGCCGTCGCCGGCTTTACGCGCTTATGGGCGTATCGATGGGCGTTCGTTACGTTGCCGTTTGATTTATTTGTCGGGCCGTTGCCGTTGCCGTTGCCGCTGCCGCTGCCGCTGCCTCCGTTACGCATACCAAGACGGGGACTCGGGCCCAGCCAACGACAAGCGTGTTATTAAGTGCACCGAGACGATTCCAGGCCGATGATCCACGAGCAACCGACCTCCGCAGCCCCCCAATCCCTTATCGCTTTCGTCTTAATAGGGCCACCACCACCACCGCCACCACCACCACCACCACCACCACCACCATAACCACCACCACCGCGCTTGTCATTACCGCCCGCGTGTATTATCATTCACGTATTATCCGGAGCGCGTGGTGGCCATTATTGTCTATCGGCTTGTTAGATCATTGGCAAAACGAGCTCGCGGTCGGTCTAGCCATCTATCACGCTAATTATTATAATCTCTACGGGGGGGGGTGAGTGGCTGAATAGCTAGGAGATGGCCCAATTCGTCGCTCGGGGCAACGTGTACGTAAGGAAAGAGCGGCTCTCGGGGCCGAGCAGCAACTTCCGTCGCTGTAAAAGCTGTAAGGCGACGAGGCTTCTGCTCGGAGACCGAGGTCAGCCCTACGTGATCCCGATCGAGAGTTGGAGAGAGAGAGAGAGAGAGAGAGATAGTGAGAGACAGAGAGAGAGAGATAGTGAGAGAGAGAGTAGCTCACGAGTCGGCGCGGATGCATGTCGAAGCTGCAAAACAAAGCGAGCTCGTTAAGAGGTACATCGGGACGATTGCCACCGCAACCGCTTCTGTGCTTGATCCTATTGATCCTGTTACTCCCCGATCTTTCCACTCTCTTTGCGCTCCCGTTCCCGCCCGCTCGCCGCCAACAGTCGAAAGAGCCACCAACTCTGCTACACGGCGCATTGCGACGACGTGGCGTAGTAGCTACGGTCCCGGCCATGAGCGACCACGAAACCAGGATAATTGCCTCGGCGAGTTCTGTAGTAGTAGTCTCGAGCCGTCCCCGAGGCCTCCCCCGGAGTTACCCGTAACCAGGGGGAAGCAGGAGGTGGAGGAGGCTCCTATCTCCACGGCATCGAACCCGGAAAACGAGAGAAGCAGCGCGGACCCGTGTGCTCCGGGGCCTTCACGGCCCTCCACACATGCCCTAAGTCTCCTCCTCCTCCTCCTCCTCCTCCACCACCTTCACCACCTCCTCCTCCTCCTTCTTCACCACCATCGCCGATAAGCGATTCTTTTCGAGGAACGAAAGAGACAAAGAGAAGGAGGCGCTGGGGCGCGCAAGGGCTCGTCGAGGCCAGCGAATCGGCGGATCGCCAATAGCCGTTTACCGAGCAGACGGCGCGACGGGGCAGCGGGACGGGGGACGAAGAGACGTTTTTTGCGCAAAAACACGCGAAATCGTTAACGAATCTTTTGCGTTTTCTCTTCTTTAGGGAGCCGTTTTGCCGTCGTCCTCGTCGTCGTCGTCGTTGTCGTTGCTGCTGCTGCTGCTGCCGCCGCTGCCCCTGCCGACAGGGAAACCCGGGCAGAGAAATTCCATATAAGCGATGTTTACCGACTACGCTCCTCCTCCGGATCGCCCCTGCCCCTGCCCCTGCCCCTGCCCCCCTACCGATGAGCGAGCGAGCGATCGAGCTCTCGGGTGCCTTTCTTGCCGCGGCCCTGGAAAAAAAGCCGCCACCGTTGAATGTCGATATATTTGGCATCGCGGCTCCTGCGCGAATTATTTTTCGCGGCGGTTCACTGAACCAGTCGCCCCCCCATCCCCGTCCCTCACCTCCCCGCGCACCTCCTTACCACCGCGTAGCCAGATTGCATTCTCCTTAAGATAAATAATACATGAAATTCTCGAACGTGCGGTGAGTGAATAATGGCGGCATCGTTAGGTAGAGGAACCTCCAACCTTCGCTCGACCCCCCTCGCCCCTCACCTCGCCCCTTCGCCGCTTCCACGCGCTACCGTATCCGTCGCCGTATCCGTCGCCGCGCCGCCGCCGCCGCCGCTGCCTTCCAAAAATAAAACAAACAAACAAACAAACAAACAAACAAACAAACAAACAAACAAACAAACAAACGAACGAACGAACGAACAAACAAGCAAAACAAGAAAGAAACAAAAACAAAGAAAACCCCTCGTTACCTCGTCAAAGGGCAATTTTCGGTAACAAAAATTCTGTCCCTCCGACGTATTATACAATCTCTGTAATGGGTATCCCCCCCCCCCCCGGCCAACCCTCAGCCACCGAATAACCACGGCTGCCGATGGATGGAACCCAACTTCAATTATTAAAACTCCGGTGATCTAATAATTCACGGTTAAGGCCTGCCTCGCCAATCCGTCGGCGAGGATATTTTTCACACGCGGGCCAGTAGAGTCCTTTCCCTTCACGGCCTTTCACCAATTTGCGCGTGCGCTCCTTTTCGGAAAACTCCTCCGTTAATAAACCATCGCGGCGTCGGATAATTTTATTGGACTTAATCAGACCACCGGACATGCGCCTCGAATCTCCTCCACCCCCCTCTCTCTCTCGCTCTCTATCTATCTACCTATCTCGCTCTCTACTACCTATCGATCTATGTATCTCCGTATGTCTTTACTCGACGTCTCTAGTGGCGTTGTTTTATTCATAAGCACTTATTGGCCATAAGCGCTTAATGACGTACGTTAAGTATTACATCGGGAGTCATCGGGCAGTCTCTGTATGCAAGCTCCGCGTCGATACGCCGATTCATTATAATGCTTAATGACCGCTACGTGTACGTACGTAGTGCGCGTATATAAGAGCGTGCGCTTATATTTAAATAAATTAATTTCCGTTACGGGGGAATTGAGAGATCGAGCCAGCCGATGACACGTTTGCCGGCAATAATGATAATGTATTCCTCGCTCGGTGGGGATAAAAAAAAAAAAAAAAAAGAAAAAAAAGAAAAAAAAGAAAAGAAAAAAAATAAAGAAGCCGGAGATTTTCTTGCCTCGTTGGACGACGACTCTCCACCGTGAAATTATTTGCAAATAAATAAGAAAGCGGCCATTAAGAAAGACGCAGAAGACGAGGAGGGGGGGGAGGAGAAGAAGCGCAAATCAGCCTAAGTGCTTTCTGACATATCCCGAAAGAGTTACGTCTTCTCTATAGAGCGCGGATCGACGGATAGCCATGACGTCGCTCTCTGTCCGCTCGTGACTGCGAGACCGAGTGAGACCGAGTGAGACCGAGTGAGAGGAAGCGAAATAGTAAAGGGCGGGGGGTGGGGAGGTGGCGAGCTCGGATAGATAGATGTCGCTTCGTGGCATCGGATATAAACGGCGAAAGGACGGGGGTTTAAAGGGTAAGGGAGCACGGGGTTCCTACGCGGGGCCTCTCCTCGGCGACTGACTCCTAGCGGTGACTGACTGCCGAAAGAATACGTACATACAAAGGACCACGTAAGAACGAGGTTTACGAGCTTTCCGGAAATCCAAGCGAAGCGGCACCGACGCGGCTGTGTGTGTGTAACGAGCCGGACTTTGTATGGCGCAAACGTCCTTTTGATGTACATCTCCCGAGATAATCAACGTGGTGCCGCGCACCGTCCACCTCCTCCCTCCGTGCCCCCCGCACCCTCAACCCAACGCCAAAAGCCGCTACTGAGGCCGGCGCTGCCCTTTTACTACGAGCTGCCGGGAATCCGTGACATCTCGGTTTTACCTTCCACCTCACGTCCACCCGACATCTCGTCCATCGGTCTGAATTCTCAAATACCCGGGGAAAGGCTCGCGGACGGTGCGCGCTCTTCGCCCCGGATAGCCGGACTCACGGATTAACCGAGCCAAGAAGTATCAACCTGCGACTCGACTGCTCCGTGACTCTCTGTCCGGCTGGACGGTGTCGACGGGGTCAACTGAGGGGGAGGGGGGGGAGGAGGCTGGAAAATCCCAGCCGGACTAACTATTCCGTACACGGGGAGGGAGATCGTCTTCGTCGTCGGCTCGTATTTGCCACAGTAATCGGAAGACGACCCCGAGCGTCTCTTTATCCGTGCCCTTCCGCCGCGTGACAGGAGGGGGGGCGGGCGGGCTGCCCTTGCACGTAAGCCGAGGCGGGGACACGCTCCGTCGAGGAAATCGCTCCCCGGTCAACGAGGTCGACAAGCAGATAAAAAGACGGTCGGCGTCCGCGCGTGTTGAGCAGGAGCAGGAGGAGGAGGAGGAGGGTCAGTAGCATAGACGGACATAGGCATAGCTCTCGAGGTTGTTTGTCCGTTGGTTGGCCGGGACGGGTTTACGCGATTTTTACGCTCGATCTGATTTTTTGGCGGAGCGCCTCGCCGACTCGTTCCTTACCGAGACAGCAGATACTACCACGTCCCGCGGCCATACAACGGACGCCATACGTACGCTCGCGTATAAAGACATCGGAGCCGATGCCAAGGAGAATTCCTCATCCCGTGTGTTCACCACCCCGTCCCCCGCTCGCCCCTACGGCGTAGCTCTCCTCGCCGACCGTTCCCCTTTCCTTTTTTCTTTCTCCTCTCCTCTCATTTTTATCCTTCCTCCCTTCGCGTCCCCGGCGATTCCGATCCCTTAAGCCGCCGCTCTCTCCATCCACCCCACTCCCTCGCCCACCCTCCGCTCCGCTCCGCTCTCGACAACTCGGCCGTTCGCTATTACTTTTTTCTGTCTTTCTTGCATCGTTTTTTATTTTCTTCCTCGGCTTTCTCGAGGCCTCCCGACCACGACGACAACGTGCCCTCTTTCTTTCGGCTCCGGCCGCGCTCCTCTTTTTCTCAACTTCCTCCGTAGCAGCTCCTCGTACTCTCTGCCCTATCATCCTCTTTGCCACCATACTTGGTATACCGGCCCGCTGATACCACCGCCACCGCCACCACCACCACCACCACCACCACCACCACCGCCACCACCACCAGTCGTCGTCGTCGTCGTCCGACGGCTCTGGTGTAATAAGACGAGCGCGAGGGAAGGGCCTCGCCCATAACCGGTTCTCCGCTTCCCCCTCCCTGCCGCTCTTATCCATTTCGTCATCGGAGTCCCAAGGGGCCCCTCCTCCCGGCCGTCCGACGACCGATATACCTGGACGCCGGACTCCGCGTGAGCGCCGCGGCCAAGTGCACGTTGGGTTATTGGGCCTACGGAGATCCACGGAGATCTACGGAGATGGGCCGGCCCCGATCGACTTCCGCGCTTCCCTCCCCCCCCCCCCACCGATAATTCCTCGATTTTCGCGCGGTCCCAGCTAGCTCCGTCTGATTTTTCGCCTCGCTGATCCCCGTGGCAAGTTCTCCACTCGGCCCCGGGAATATTCGGCTCCCGAACACAGATAAATCGCCCCGAGCTCTCTTGATTAGTCGTCCCGGAGCCCATTAAAATCTCCCAAGGCTTTCATTCGATTGGTCCTTCGTTATTACAGGCCTCCACGGGCCCCGCATACCCGACTACCTACCTGCCTGCTCTTTTCTCCCCGCCTAACGTATACTTTGCATAATTGATCGCATTTGCATTGTATCTCTCTCCTCTCTCTCTCTCTCTCTCTCTCTCTCTCTCTTTAAAGCGAACACGCAATCTCAATACCAATTCTAATGGGGGGAGGGAGGGATGGGGGGAAGCCATTGATTATACGCGAAATTAATCTTGCGCTTGCGACTCCTGTCCCGTCCTCTGTCCTTCCATCCTTTATACTTCGTTTTGTATACCTGCCCACCACC
Source organism: Ceratosolen fusciceps (assembly GCA_018883505.1). Lineage (NCBI taxonomy): Eukaryota > Metazoa > Arthropoda > Insecta > Hymenoptera > Agaonidae > Ceratosolen > Ceratosolen fusciceps. Next base: position 1,147,316 of record RCIC01000022.1, on the reverse strand, counting down.
ACCACCACCACCACAACCGCCATTTCCACCACCACCGTCACCACCAGCCACCACCGTCACCACCAACCATAAGACGATCCGAATAAACTACCAATAACCTCTTCGAGTCCAATTTCTCTAAACCTAAAAAATATCCATGTACTGTTATTGTTATTTGGTCCCTTCCTTCCTTCCTTCCTTCCTTCCGCCCCGTGCCGCCCCGTCCCGTCCCGCTCCGGCCCGTCCCGTCGTAGACGATATGCCCAACAGGCGAATCACTCCCCCAGCCCTTCGATATAACCGGGAAGAGCAATTATTGACTCGGCGTACGGCTTCGTTATCCGGCCAATCGATTCATCAGCATCATTGCGAAACGTACAATAAAACCGCTCGGGCTTTTCTTTATATTAGGAAAAATGCCATCCGGACGAGCACGTTTCACGAGCACGTTTCACGAGCACGTTTCCCAGGCCGACAGCCGCACGACTAAACCCAACCGTTACTTTACGTATTACTATTGTTATTGGGGTTATTGGGGTTATTGGGGTTATTGGAGTCGTTGTTGTTGTCGTTGTTGTTGTTGTTGTTGCTATCGTTACCCTGGGTACGCGTGGAAAAGACTCCTTTGCCATTGTAGGACCTGAGGAGCTCGGCGCCGACGGCACCCAATGCTCAGCGTAGAGGCCCAGCCGTCGGATTCAAAAGGACCGGCCACGACCTCTTGCGACCACATTAATCGCCGTCGTTTAGAAAGTCGCCATTTTTCTCTGACATTCCCTCGATCCCTCGACGACGCTCGCCCGCGCTCCCTTGATATTCGTGCGCCGCTCCCGGCAATTACTCCCAGCAGACGAGCAGTTATACCTGGACGTACCACCGCAATAACGCGATCGCTCCCATTACTCAAGATCTTTTTAATGAAATAAGTTCTTCGATGATGCATTGAGAGCCCAAGAGGAAAGCGGGCAAGAACTTGTATACGGGCAGGGGGCGAGGGTGGGTAGGTAGGTAGGTGAAATCGTGTATAGAGGGAGGGGAGCGTGGCTAATAGTGAGAAATCGCCGGCCCCGACGTAGCCGAAAATCGGCTCAACGAGTTCACGTGGCGGTAATCGTGAGGCCATCGCTTACCGGAGCAAGAGGGAGGGAGAGAGAGAGAGAGGGAGAGAGGAAAATTAAAATTACTCCGTCTCGGCTGGCAATAAACACGTTCACGATAACGACTCCTCTACAATGATAATTAAATGTTAATGCCGTCATCCGGATCGGCGAGTACTTGCACGTCTCCCAGCGGAGCACCCGGTACAAGCCCGAGTGAGAGCAAGAGGGGGGGGGGCGAGACGGGGTGAGGCAACCGATGCCGATGATTCCTAACAGAGTCCGACTCGAGAGCGAGTTCATACATTTAAAGCTTCATTAAAGTGCCGAAAGAGATATCGCCTTTTCGTAATTACTTCGATAATCGCCGCGTCGCGTAGGTCGGGGCCGTAAATCCCTACGAGATATTCTCTCGACGGAGAGGGGCCGACGGATGTTCTCGAGGAAGAGGACGCGCCCTCGTCCGCGACTTGCGCTGCAGGTCCCAGCGTGTACTCGCCGCCGCCGCCCCCCCTTGTGCGTCGATGCGAGGACGACGCTCGCTCTCCTCGTCTGTGTTTTTTGCTCCCTCTAGCCCCTCCCCCCTCCCTCCCTCTCGCCCCTCCCTCCAGCCACCCGTCCGACTCACTCGTCGTGCCCCTCCTCGCAGAGGTGCCTCCGCGTTCCTTCCCTCGCAACGGGCCTCGCAATTCCTACTCTTCTTCTTCTACTTCTTCTTCTTCTTCTTCTTCTACTCCACCTCCGTCTCCCCCCTCCATCCCTCTTTCCTCCCTACGGCTCGCTGTACATCCTCCTCCCTCCTCCCGTGCCGCTCCTCGCCGTTGGAAGATAAATTTCGAGCGAATTTAAAATGATATTCGCCGGAGTAGCTCTGGTATAGAGATCTCAAGAATTCTTTTGGCTACACAAAGCGTTCAATTTTTTTTGTATGTCGCGAAAAAAAGACGAGGGTGAGAGAGAGGGTGAGAGAGAGAGAGAGAGAGAGAGCGAGAGAGCTTCGAATTTATTTTGAGTTTTTCGAGTGTAGAGCGAAGGTCGCGCGCTCACGTAGAAGCGAATTCGACTATTTATCGATGAACGACGGGCGGACTGACTCCCTGCCTCTTCCTCCTACCCCCCCCTCCCCCAGTCCCTCCCTCTTCCATTCACCGTCAATTTATTTTTTTTTCCTTTCATTTCATTTCATTTCATTTCATTTCATTTTATGCTCTCTCTCTCTCTCTCACTCTGAATCTCTCTCTTTCACTCTGAATCTCTCCGAATCTCTCCCTCCCCCTTGTCATTCTTTCTTTTTTTTTCTCATTCGTTTTCTTTCGGTTTTGCTCCTTCGGACCTCGGATGGCTTAATTTCCAGGACGTGTTGTCGGCCTGCGCCCTCCTTGGCAAATACCGTAAATAATACGCGAGTTGAGCATTACTCAGGTTTGGCCAATGGGAGCCGCGCAAGGATAAACACCGGTCCCCCTCGGTACGACTCAACCTGGATTTTTAACGTGCGCGGCGCTCCTTTACGTCGGTTACGGGGAGGCGGCCGGGGGCCCAGCAGGGGCCGGGACTCTCGCGCATCGCGGAACAATCACGGGCAGAACGAAAATTAAGAGAACGAGTCGGCTGGCTCTCGAGATACATAGAGAGAGAGAGAGAGAGGGAGAGAGAGAGAGAGAGAGAGGATGGGAGGGGGCGAATAAATCAGGCGGCTTGAGTCATGCGTGCCCTGAATTGGCCCGTCACATTCCTCCGTGGCTTCGGGAGGTTGAGGCTCCGGTGACAACGCGTGTGGAGGTCGGGCTCACGAAAGCCGTCCCCTGCTTACATAAAGGGAATAAAAAGGTTAAAAGAGAGAGAGAGATGGAGAGAGATGGAGAGAGATGGAGTGTGGGATTGAGCGTATGCGCGAGGAGGGAGGGAGGGAGGGAGGGAAGAAAAGGGAAGCCCGAGCGTAGGTTGAGTAAGTACTCGCATGAAGAACACGCATGCGTTGCTTGACTAGCGGCCGGGGCCCGAGTCGGCCAGTGCAAAAACGAGAGGCAAAGAGTTAAAAGGGGAACGCTGGAACAGCATCCACTCATCACGCGGCGTGTAGCCGCCTTTACATAAGCGAATCTACCGCCCGACGGCGGCGGCGGCTGCGGCGGCGGCGGCAGCGGCGGTGGAGGCGGCTCCGAGTAGTCCCACCACAGAGCCTTTACAACTCAATGTAAAGAGGGCCCCCGCACGGTCCCCGATTCACCCGGTTCACCCACCCCTCCTACTCCACCTCCACCTCCACCTCCTTCTACTCCTCCTCGTGCATGTACTTGATCTCTTCTCCGCCCTCGTCCTGCACACACCCCGCTCGCCCGTCTTACCCCGCGACTTTTTTCTTCCCTCCCCCATTTCTTTCTTTCGTTATTCACGAACGTAAGCGGCGCGCTCTCGTGCTTTCTTCCCTTCTTGGCCTCGTACAACAACACGACGACTCCTCCGCTCGGCCGTGATCTCTCTATCCTTGTCAGCCCCGGCCAACCACCGCTCCAAGGGACTGCCTCATTCACCCACGTGACCCCACCGCTCGAGAAGATGGAAGCGGCCACGGCCCTCTCCCCGACATTGTTCCATCGTGTACGTACACGCGCGCGCGCGCTCCGCAATACTTATGCCGTATTTATGCCTATTATTTATACGCTCGCCCGTAGATTGCCGAGATATTGGCGGGGGCAGGGGGGACAGGGTGGCAGAGAGAGACAGACAGAGAGAGAGAGAGAGAGAGGGAGGGAGGGAGGGAGAGAAGGAACAACTTTGAATTCGAACGTCGGCCAGGGGACGTCGGAGGGAGGAAAAAGTCGTCGGGAGGAGGTTTTCCTCCGTAGGAGCGACTTCGCCGACGAGCCGCTGATCCGGCTCCGTTATAAACGATAACGCGATAATGGCCGTGTACGAGCGGTGCGCGCTTACTCCCCCGGCAACGAGCAATTACGTAATCCAGGCCCGGCCGCAAGAGCCGTTTCGTCGTAATGTCCGCGATATACTTTGCTCCTTGTAAATAAGTACTCACTCGGCCGTACTTTCAGCGCGACCCAATCGATATCGATATCATTACCGGGGGATATAACCCCCCACATCCCCCACATCCCCCACATCCTCCTCATACTCCTCAGACTCCTCAGACTCCCGGACCCGCACCCGCTCCAGCACGTAGAGCGCGTCGCGGGAGGTTATTGGCGTCGATCTATCAGCGGTAGAGTAGACATTGTCCGCGCCCCACGACTTTGTCTCTCCTACGGAGTAAGATAATAACTAACCGCAATGGGCCCCTTAATCAGCCCCCCTCCCCCCTATATCTCCCTCCTAACGTTCAAACAAAATGCTCGACTTTAAACGGGGCTCCGGTATTTCCTAAGCGGTCTCTATCTCTCTCTCTCTCTCTCACTCACGCACTCACTCACTGACGCTCCCTCGACGTTAAAGCCGTGGCTGCCGAGCGATAGCCGCATGCATACCTGTTCCCGAGCGTGAGCGCGGCTCCGGCGAATATTCGCATCGTCCCGCAAATTAATTCGAATTCGTTAATTGGCAAGTTCACTTACGAAGCTCATGCTAATGCGGATACGTAGACCGCGGGTAAGGGGTTGGGCGCGCGCGCGCGCGCGGGGTGGGACGGGGAAATTCAAATTTCATTAATACGCCGGGGAATAAACGAAGTCGTATAATTATCCAAATTGAATGCTCCCCCCGCCTCACCCCTTACGAGGCGGAGTCATGCGAGCGCAAAAGCTTCGTTCGGCGATCCGCGACGACGTGGACGTTGAGAAAAACAAAATTAAAATACGCGCCCGAGCCCGCGCACGCCTATATATATATATATACGTGTGTGTGCGTGTGTGCGTGTAAGTATGAATTAAGCGAAATCCAATTAAGACGTGTATCATTGGTTGAGGGATTTTCCCGTCCTCCACCCACCCACCCAACCGCCTCCTACTATCATAGCTACCGTATTTAATTTGTCGGGCGCTTCCGTCCGTCCAACGATCGGAGTTTGCTCGCGAAGTCAGGGTAAGTCACGAGCCCTAGGCCTAATGCTCCGGTTACGAATCTCTGCGTCACGCGCTTTGCCCCGCGCCACGCGCAGCCGCGCATCCCCGTAGTAGGCCTTATCCGTCAAAGGGAGGAGGAATTATGATAATAACGGGGACGCATGCGTCTCCTCCCCCCCTCCCCAACCCCCAACCCCGGACTGGATTTTAATAAGCCACGGAGTATCGCTCGTGACTTTCTTAAGCTACTTAATTGCCCGTAGCGGGGGGGGAGAGGGGGGTGGGTCGGTGCGTGTACGTGGATCCACTGGGTGTTGAAGCTATAATTTAACGGATGATGGATTTTTATCGGCGATTCTTTCCTCCGTTACTTCTCTCCGCGTATCTCGTACGACGAGGAGTAGGAGGACGAGGAGTAGGAGGACGAGGAGAAGGAGAAGGAGGAGGAGGAGGAGGAGGAGGAGGAGCAACCTGCGAGGAGCATTCAATTTCTGAACTCGTGACGTGAGTCGAGCGAGCAGCGAAAAAAAGAAAGACACGTGTTGAAATAATCGATGATTGGGAAGTACGAGCCCTGCCGTCTCTCCCTCTCCACTCCCTCTCCACTCTCTCTCTCCACTCTCTCTCGCTATCTTTATCTTCTAAGAAGTGGCGTGTGTCTAGTAAGGCTCGAAGAAGAGCTTCCTAAATTGATTCCAAAGCCCTTTAGTCGACTCTGCTATACCCTCACTCTCCCCTGCACCTCCCTCCCACATCACCTCCTCGCCTTACGAAACAGGGAACCCTTATCTCGCCGTGGCGGCCTTCCTTTCCCGCTGTAGCCCTCCCCACCTCCCCCCTACCCTACACTTCTACACAAAGAGAGACATAGAGAGACATAGAGAGACATACACACGGGCGCTATTGACTTGATCCATTATATGGAGTACCTTGGCTTCCTTCCCGCTCGTTCTCTAACGAGTTTTAAGTGAGTTCCCCTCCCCCCCGTGCCGTGAAACTTGGTTGTAGTACGATCCCGACGAGCGCCGAGCTCCCCACCCCTCGCCGCTGCGTCTTACCTTGGGTAGAGAGCCACGGCGTGCGGTAGAGCGACCGCGGCGCGAACTCGAGCGAGGACTTTTAGTTCCGCCACCGCGTCTACGGATCAATCTTTCAATTAAGCCCTGATTTACGAGGATTGCGATACGCTCGGCGGTCCCCGACGCCGCCGGGACACCGCCGCCCCCTCGACCCGCCGAACTTTTTCTACGCCGCGCTCTTAACAATGCGCGTGCCAATCATTTTGCATTAAAGCGGAACGGAGATAACGGTCGCCAGTTGTTATTTCGGCTCCGGGGGACTTCATTTGCTTGAAAAAAAAACCCCCTTTATACCACCACCCCCCGACCCCTGCCCCCTGCCCCTTATATACCTTATATACCGATCCGTGGCTCGAGCTCTTTCCTAATGGCGACATGTTCTTTCTTAACGGGGACCCGTAAAGCCGTTGCCGCGTTGCGGAGCTCGAACCCTCGACATCCGCCACCGCCCCCGCCCCCGCTTCACCACCTACCGCGGCAGTCCCTGCAGCGTGCGGGAAAATTAAATTGTCGAGTCAGTCGGTCGGTCGGTCGGTCGGTCGGCTGACTTGGAAAACTCCGACTCGGATTCTGAAAACTGCTACCTCCGACTCCGACGCTGCTACTTGAAAGAACGGAAAGAACGGAAAGAGGGAAGGAAGGATGGAAGGATGGAAGGAAGGATGGCAGATGGCAGGTTGGAGGGAGGGAGGGGGGGCGAAGACTTTCTTATCATTAAATTACGCCGGCCTTTATTCTGCGGCCGTATTTATTAAAAGTCGAGCCTCCGCTGGCGATCCGACGGCCGCTCTCCTACCCCCCCCCCATCCCACCCCACCCCTCGCCGACAAAAGGAACTTTTTCATCGAGTCGACATTTTATGTTCCCGGACGGTAATCATAAACGGCCGAAGCCGTATGAATGGCCCTATAAAAATTAAGTGGCCATCGTGTAATGCAATTGGAAATGCAACAAATTTGTTGGTAATAACCATCAAAGTTAAATAAGCTTTATTAAGCGCGTGTATAATAAAACGCGCGGAACGGACCCTGAGATTTATTTATTTAACTCTCTCTCTCTCTCTCTCTCCCTCTCCCTCTCTCTCTCGGGCGCGCGCGCGCGCGCGCAGCACACTCGGCTCACTCGTTCTATGTATTTTAGCGAATAAATGAATGAAGGAGGAGGCGGGGGGGGGGGGGTACCGATAAACGCAGTCGGGACGAAAAGTCGGTCGGGGAATACGAAATCGCCCTCTTTATTACAATGCCACAAGGTCGGCGGAGTCACTTGTAACGAATTTCCATGCTAATTTATATTTTTTATTACGTGGACGGATGAGCCCTTTGCCGGCCGGCCGGCCCCCTCCTACCCCCCTCCCTACAACTACCTGGCTTTATTAATCTCGTAATCGAAGCTCCGTACCTCGATAATTAAAGCACGCTACCCGAGCTCGAGGTAAAAAAAAAAAAAAAGAGAATAATAATAATGATAATAATAGTACGGGAGGCCATTAGCGGCACGAGCTGATTATTTTTTTTTTTTTTTTTTTTTTTTATATATCAAGAGATGCGTATCGTCCAGAGTTCCGCTTTATTACGATATAATTCGATAAGCTAAGAAATAATAACATTGTAGCTCAGAGAATATAGCGGGAATCCAGCCTCGAGCGGGTAAACGGTTCCCACCATCGACTCCCAACCGACCGATTTCTACTCTAATAAACAAATAATAACAGCAACGACAACAACAACGACAACGACAACAACGACAACAACAACGACAACAACGACAACAACGACAGAAATAATATATAATTAATAATGACAATGATAGAAATAGTAATAAGAAATCTTTACTGATCTTTAATTAATAAAGAGGTGGGGGGAGGGGAGGGTTTTGTCGAGAATAAGGTCGATGGAAAGAGCGCCAAGGAGAATATGGAGCAAGTTAATAAATCAGGGAATTGAAAAGCGACGGTCTCTGGGATCTAGGGATCTACGCAAGCGCGGAGCGCCAGGCCAATCTCCGTTCCGTCGGATGCTCGAAAAAGCCGGGCACAATGGTTGGACGCGAGGCTGCTTTATGTCCTCGAGAGAGCATTAATCCTTGTCTCCCGGCCATTTTTCACCCCCGTGCTCTCATCAATACCATTATTAATTATTATTAATCATTATTATTATTATTATTACTACACTACTACTACTACTACTACTACTACTACTGTTATTATTATTAATATTAATATTATTATCGATATAACTACTATTATTATTACCATTACTATTACTATCGCTTAATAATAATAATAATAATAATAATAACAATAATAATAACACTAAGTAGAGGCGGGGAGGGGGTCAGAGGTTTTTTTTGTTTTGGTTTTACGTTATTGTTCTTAAGCCCTCGGGAAATTGGAACAGGAAAGAGTGAAGACGGGACGAAGCGCTGCGGATTTAATGTCCTCGGAGGGAGCGGCGCGGAGGGCGGGAGGACGCGTGGGCGCCAACGTAACGGCGTGGCGTTATGGGCCGGCTTGACGGGCTGCGAAGGGATCCATGGTTGATCGTTGGCTAGAGGATTCCGGGCCAGCGTTCGCTATCACGCGACGGGAGCATCGACTGAGAGTAGAAGTGGGGGGGGAGGCAGAGGTGGCCGTCGACGAGGAGGGCCTATTTGCGTCCCTGTAAATCCGTCTGCTGCGATCTCTCGCTCATGGCTTTGGCACGCGACTCTCAGTTTTCTTTTCCGCTCACTACAATTACTACGGCCAATGGGTATTTATAGTCCCCGCAATTATACAATGGCTTGTCGGGTAGGGTAGGGGGGGGGGGTCGGCGATACTCGGCTAGGGGGGCTGCTGAGGGGGCTGCTGAAATATAGTTCCGACCGAGTACGTTGCTTGTATCGAGGAGTAAACTACGCTTGTCACCGCATGGAGTGACCGACTCCCACCCAGCCTCGGGGCCTCCTCTGGGGGCGGAGGGGAGTGTGGTGGTGTGGGGGGTGTGGGGCATGCACGGCCTTTGTTGTTGGCTGGGAGCGCGACCGATCGGCTACGATGATTTCTTAGATCCGCAGAGAACCGATGCGCGCACCTCGACATGTCGGTCAGTGTCAGGGAGCACCCACCCCCACCTCCCGCACGCGCACCTCCCCCTCGCTCGTTAGGACCGCGAGCGCTTCCCAGCCGCAGCTCCTCACCGCTTGGACGGCTCTATCCGACATCGAACTCGCCTGCCCGTCTGCGGGTCCACCGTCACGCAGCAGCAGCAGCAGCAGCAGCAGCAGCAGCAGCAGCAGCAGACCGCACGCCCACATACAAATGTACTAAGCGTGAATTGGTGAATTGATACGAGGAATCGGCGCCCGGGACCGCCGACGATTATCCTCCCCCGTTTCAACTTTGGCCGACGGAGGAGGCCTTATTATCGAACCGGTCAGCGGCTTTCGAGGTCACGGGATGCCGAGGAACGACCTTCCGACCACCCTCCCTCCCTCCCATCCTTCTGTCGATTCTGTCGGAGCGCGGTTGCGAATCAATCCTCTTCCATTCGCAAAAAACATCCGACCGTCGCTCGGGGCCAGACGTCAAGGTGCTCGGGAGTAGAGCAACGTGGGTAAACATGAGGATCGAAGACGAATGCCGGACTCCGATCTATGGGTATCTCCTCTACGTACGGGGCAGGGTGGGAGGGAGGGAGGGACGGGGGCACAGGTAAATAAGCAGAAAACACTGAAGAATTAAGCACACATGCATATTGAGGGAAGAACGCACCGGCACGCATGTGTAAGAGCGCACACGTGCAGGCGTCGATGGCGTCCGCGTCGGTGCTCGTGACGTTGAGGTTGAGGTTGAGGTTGTTGTTGTTGTTGTTGTTGTTGGTTGTGGTTGTCGGTGACGTCGTAGTTCGTGGTAGTAGCGGTGCTCGTGGTAGTCGTGGTAGTGGTGGCACCGACACCGACACCGACACCGACACCGACACCGACAACGACTACGACGACGACGACGACGACGACGTCGACTACGACGAAGCCTCGTCCCCAAAAAGATGGCAGCGGCGAGGTCTCTCACCGGGGCGTAGGGGAGGCCGGGGCCCGCCGGCCCCGTACCTACCGCCATCCCGAGCTCCGCACGGCCGCGCTCCCCCGGGTCGAGCAACCTCCCGGTCGATTCAGCTCCTCTGGCCGTCGCCAAAGGAGGCCCGCGCTCGCGTTTTCAAGGGCCGCGATCTCGGCTCGGCGACGCGCCGTCGGCCATGTTTGCTAGGTGCCGCTCGGTCGCGCCCCACCCTGGATGCGCGCGTCAGCTCGCCGAACGCGGCCGCTCCCGGCAGCGTCGGCGACGCTCCGTACGAAGCGACGCCGAAAACGCCGCCGCAGGTCTCATCGACCCGAGTCGCCATGTTGCGCACGGCGCCGCCTCGACGGTCGACGCCTACACGAGGCCCATGGAAAATGTCGGTGATCCGGGGGGTATTTCCTCGGCCGGGGGCAGCGGCGGAGGACGGCGGACTCTCCTTTGTCACGGTAAGAGTCTACTAATCAAGTTGGATTTTCTAGTTTTTTTTCTTTTTTTTTGGCTGCAGCGAATGGCTCGAGTCCGCCGGTGAAAGGTAACTCTCGGTGATCGTGGGCATCTGGTTTGGAGAGCGAGAGAGATAGAGAGAGAGAGAGAGATGGACCGAGTGGATGGCAGGAGAGGGGAGCACGAGAAGTAATGGCGGACAGGCTGAGTCACGAGCCTATATGCCGCGATCGACTCGTTTTTATAACCTCAAGGTCCTTCGGGATTAAATTCGTGTGAATTGCTCGGGTCGCGATAATTGCCAGAGGAGCTCTTTTTTTGCACTTTTGCATGCTTACCGGCATTACGCCGCGACCCGATTCCATATATCTCTCACTATCTCTCTCTCTCTGTCTCTCTCTCCCCCATCTGCTTTTCTCTGTTCGGTTCGTTCCCGATTCTTAGGCAACAGTTTGTAGTGGCAGTACTCGCGGAATCTGGACTGCACGTATACACGTGTGCAAGCCGATGCGATACTTTGAGACATCTGTTCCCTCCCACTCTCTCCCACTCTCTCTCCCTCTCTCTATCGAGACTTCCTGTCATACGGTTCGGCTCTCTCCTTCTGTAAAAATCTTCCATTTTCTCCTTCCTCGCTTCTCCGCTATTTAATTTACTCTACGTATCGAATACTAAGAAGCGCAAGACGGGGGGATGGGGAGGGGGTGGGACACGTGCATCGACGGTTTCCTCGGAAGTGCGCCTGCGTCACTTTTCCCTCTCGGTTGCAATCAAAAAGGCATATAATAACCCCAATAACGACCTCCGACAACAACTTCCTCGCTAGAATTCGATAAAAAAAAAAAAAAAAAAGAAAGAAAAGAAAAAGAAAGGAAAGAAAAAAAAAATCATCTCGAGCGTAGAGTCTCTATTTTTTTTTTTTTTTTTTTTTTTTTTGCTCGCTGAGCACGGCAGGAGCGAACGTAAGAATATAGAATATTGGTATTCGGACGGTGATTTATATCCCGTTTTCATCTCATTGTATTAGAATGTTAGAATGGTGGGTAGGGAGGGTACGGGAGGGTACGGAGGGTACAGAATGTCAGGGTAAATCATCGGAGATCGGAGATCGAGAGTACGTCGGACGGACTCGTCGACATTAATTCCAAGGACAGAGTAAACGTTTTTAGTTTTTACGGAACCGGCCGAGGAAGTATGGATTTATCGCGTGGCGGCGGTGGAGGGGGTGACGGGACGGGACGGGACGGGGCGGGACATGGACAGAGAAGATGGACAGCGGGTATTAACAGTTAATCCCCGAACGACTATTGGAGGATGACGTAGCGTTCGAACCGGGAGAATAAATTATTCGCGGAGGATGGAATGGCGCGTGCGTGATTTCCGTAAATATAATGCGCGGGTAAGGCCTCTTCGAGGACGGATTTTACGGGGCGGGAGGGGTGGGGAGGGGAGCGTTGGCAGGATAACGTAAGCGCAGAGACGCGTCGTGCGTTATTGGGACTTGATCGATGACTCGGGAGGCCCGGAGGGAGGGAATAATGGACCGCGGACAATTAACGAAAGGGTCGAGAGTCGGGGGGGGGGGGGGTGGGGAGTTGGCTCGGCGCGCTCGCACTTAGAAATCCATTGGAAATTACCGGAGATAAGGAGGTTAAGAGAGTGAGAGAGAGAGAGAGAGAGAGACGGAGAGAGTGAGAGAGGGGGGCCGGCGGAATGTATAAGGAGGTTGGATCGCTAGGAGGGACAGATAGGAAGGACAGGATGAATTAATGGGCTCGGAGATAAAGGCTAAAAGCATTTTCGTTGATATTAGGAATACGAGGGGAGGAAGGTCGCGGCGGGGCGCGAACCAGAAATTCCGCCTCCTGGACATTTCGTCTTATTCTTGCCTTGATTTCTGCGTCCCGTAACGCCGAGTTAGTGTGCGAGCGAGCGAGCGAGCGGATGAGCTGGGCCCACGGGTGAGGAAGAGGGCGGAAGGGGGACAATCGTAGTCTCTCTCTCTCTCTCTCTCTCTCTCTGGACTCTGGATACACGTAGTGGACCTTTTTTTTCGTGGAATTCCTCACGGAGGAAACGTAAAGGTCCAACCAACCAGCCAACCAACCAGCCAACACCAGCTATCCAGCCATCCAGCCAGCCAACAGTATCGCGTAAGATCTTCCCCTGAGAATCGATCGTCCGCTCTCTCTCTCTCTCTCTCTCTCTCTCTCTTTTTGTCGTCGGTATATAACCAGTGAGGGAAGCTACGGTCGAGCGGCCATAAATATTCCCTCCGCGTTTCGCCGACTCTCCGCGGATACGTCCCCGGGCCCCGGCTCGGCCTCTTCTCCTGTACGGCACGGACCTGACACTTGCGCGACACGCGAGGACGAGGGAGGAATCGTAAAGCCCGGCTTTATCCTTCCAAAGGCAGCGCTCCAGCTGACTCCTCGATAAGAATGCCGTACCTCCACCCTCACCCGCCCTCTCACTTACCCCTCGGGCCACACGGGCCACTCAAGCTGGAAAGCAGCATAGCCGCGCCGAATTCGCGCCTATCGATCCTCCCCCCTCCTCCGTTACGCATCATCCCCGCACCCACTCCTCTGTCTACTGAGTGCGAATGCGTTTATGGGCGGGGTGGGGTTATTGGGGGGATGATGCGTAAGGCCGATTATAAATAACGGCTGAAAACAAGTCGTCGTCGTCGTCGTCGTCGTCGTCGTCGTCGGGAGGGTGGAGGGGTCGGAGGCTTCGGAGGATTCGCTCCTCCGTTACGGAATAAAAGACTTTTTCGGCCGCTCGACATTTCCAAGCAGTAATCCTCTTAGCACCAGGAAAGCAAATAAAAGCACCTTCATACCGAGGATTTGCAAAGTCTGCCCTCCCTCCCTCGCCCGCGCTCTTCCCGTCCAATGAAAGAGACGAAGGGTGATTAATGAAATTTCTCATCGCCGAGGTAAAAGCGACATTCCGGTTTCGTAGGGAAGGGGGTGGGGGTGCGGGTGGGGGGCGGAGGTCGAACGTAAGACAGAGTCCCAAGCGACTCGGCGGCTACACGGGAGCAGTAGCGCCCAGACGAAGACGATGGACGTGCGGGTTGCGGGTACGGGTTGCGGGTGCGGGTGCGGGTGCGGGTGCATGAGTTAGAGCAGCGAGATCCTCGGGTAATCAGCGTCACCGAGCCTTCTGACGAGGAAGGCGCGTAAGCTCCGTAAGTGGAGAATACCCTAGACGTACAAGGACTGTAATCGTCGAGCTTCACGAGACCCTGTAAAGCTTTATTATTGTACCCGTGGTAGTTGCCGCTCGCGTGGCCCGCCCTGGAAGGGAAGAGGCCCCTCCGCCCCCCGCCCCCCGACCCACCCACTGATTAAGTCGGACCTGCGCGTATTATTAACCGTCGACGACGTTGTTACCCCAACGGATATTACGTCGAAACAGTGTTGTTTGCCTCGCTTTCCTCCCACCCACCCACACACACACACACACACACACAAACACACACATATATATACATTATATGTAAAATGAATAAAAAAAAAAATAAAGAAAACAAACAAACAAATAAATATAAATAAATAAAAATAAAAATAAAACAAAGAATAAAAATGTCTGGACTTTCTCGGTAGGAGGGGAGCTCCCGGGGGTGAGCGGAGCTCGGCTCGTAAGAGCCATTGGCCACGGTGCGCTCAATAATGAGGTTAAATCAGAGATAATTGCTCAGTGACACGAATACATGTGCTCTCAGAAACGGGGAAGAATAAGCGATTACTCGCTACGGCCGACGGAAAAAGAAATGAAACAAAAGAGTTACACGTTGGCCGGGGGGTGGGAGGAGGTGGAGGAGCGCGACGAGCTAGATACATTGGCCGGGTAGAGTGCGGTGGGTCGGGGTGGCGCGGGGGCAGTTGAGCGCTCGGTACCGGAGGGCGGAGGAGGTACAAGACAAAGTGCGCTCGCCCGTACGAACAAGGGCCATACGTGCATAGAGTAAATGCGCGCGGGCGGGTGAGGATGAGAGGGGGAAGGAAAGGGTTGTGGGGGAGAGAGAGAGGGAGAGAGGGAGGGAGGGAGAGCAACAGTAGCCGTAGCGCCGGTTAATTAGGGTTTAAGTTTATGAGGTGCAGGCGCGGCAGCCCTGCACACCCCTCACCCTACCGCCGACCCCGCGATCTCTCGGCACATCGTCTCCTCCTCTCGCCCCCGCCCCCCTCAATCCCCCCCCAACCATCCCATTGCCCTAGCAACAACTCTACGTTTCATATCGCCCCGAAGCGAAGCGGGGCACAACAACGAGCTCCGCTCTAAAGCACAGCGCTGGCTGGGAGCTTTACGCCCCCGCGGCCCCGCTGTTACATTATCAAACTTCACGCGGTCGGGGGAGTAATAAATACTCGGCCCTCTCCCGCGGATTCCCGTACGACGATTTATGGCCGCGAGCGCGGAATTGCAGCTTCGATTTATATTCCGAGAGATGGTGGCGCGTCCGCGCGTGCGGCATCGGAATAATATCGTGGCGAGGGAGGGAGAGAGAGAGAGAGAGAGAGAGAGAGAACCACGGGTAGGTAGAAGTGGCGGTGGGGCGGGGAGGCGACGGCTGAGTCGACGCGGTCTCGCGAGTATTTTAAGGCGAGCGCGAGAAAGGGAGGTCCGAGAGAGACATTGACCTCCTGCTGGTAGGATCGGGGCGATCGCGAGACGACCGTCGATGGTGGGGAGGGTAGGTTATTGGATTCGGTTGCGGGGGTGGGGCGGAGGGACGGGCGGAAAGGAGCCGAATAACGTGTTGCGGATGCTTACGGGAGCCGTAGAGAGCGATTTGTGGATGAATTTACATGCGCCGCGGGATAAGAAACCCGATGGCGGTTATTGGGGTTGGTGGGGGTGGTGGTGGCTGGTGGTGGTGGTGATGGTGGTGGGGAGGGGGGTGTAGATTGGAGTTGAAAGAACGGCGAGAGAGAATGGGAGGAAGAAGGGCGAGGGCGTTCAAGAGGGATAGGACTTTATTCGCAGGCTACGTCGGGGACTAATTTTTATAAATAAAAGAAGAAGAAGAAACGAAGAAGAAGAAGAAGAAGAAGAAGAAGAAGAAGAAACGTTGTAGCGTTCGGGAATCGCTAAATAGAATGAGAATCGCCAATAATGGCATTGTTGTCCGGGTGTGCAGGTGCAACGGCGAGCGCGGGGACCTCGGGTACTGGGCCTCGAAAATAACCACGGACACACGGAGCGGGTGGGGGTGGGGGTGGATGGAGGGCAAGATCCCGGATCTCGGATACAGGCATAAATATCTTTTGTGGGGGGAGGTGAGGTGAGGGGTTGGTGGATTCATAAAGTGAAAAACGACGCTTATTCCGGCATTAGTTTGTTTTTGTTCTCGTACCCGGTCGCTGGAAGTTGGAGTCGATCCAGGAGCCGGGCGTAGATGTAGGGGAGGATAAATAAGAAGTTTCTCGTGGCGCCCGTAGAGCGCGTGACAAAAATGGCTAAGGATCGCATCAGAACGAGACGCGAATAAAGCTTTCGCTAGCCTCTCTACGGTGGAGTTTTCGTACGCGCATGCAAAGCACCGCCGCTCCGCCGAGTGGGACCGGCGTTGGCGTTGGCGGGGTGGTGGCGTGGGTGGGGGGGGGATGGGTGATCCTAGAGTATGGTCTACGAGGGCCAAGTATGACGAGGTACGGGAGGGGAGGGGGAGGGAATTACAAATTTTACTGCCGCCTCTCGCCCCCCGCCCCCCGCCCCACCCCCTACGCCGCAGCCACCATCGCGCCACCATCGCCACCATCGCCACCATCGCCACCATCGCCACCATCGCCACCATCGCCGAGGCTACTCTATTGCTCTCCTTAGCGGAGTCTCGGTGCGCGCGGTGCCCACCTCCTCTACGGCCCCTGCCTCCCCCCCACCCACCCTCGTCCTATCGCCCGCCGCGATTCCCCCGTCGTTGCCTGACCTTTACAACGTAGCGTATTCTCGGCGGGACGCCTCCGGCTATTTGATACCCTGCACTTGTCCGCATTAACCATCCGAGTCAATCTCGAGTTTGTCGCGCGATTAATGCATGCGCTGCTTGGCCGGCGGGGGGAGGGAGGTGGCTGCGGCGTAGGGGCGGAGGAGCCTCGAGCCGTGATCGCGTAAATTTCAGTAACGAGAAGACTTTTCCCCGATTCGCCCTTCTCTTATTCCCCACCCCCCAGCACGCGCACCTCCACCGATTGTCCCCTATTGATCAAAGCTCTCTCTCTCTCTCTCTCTCTCTCTCTCGCTCACGCACACCAACGCCCACAGCCCCCATAGCTCTGGCGCGCAAGCATAGACAGATAGATAGATAGATAGAGAGAGAGAGGAGAGAGGGGGGTGGGTGGAGGGAAAGCGCGGCGACTCGTTCTTCCCCTTCTTCGCGTCGTCTCTCATTCAGGAGCTCAGGTTCGCGTGCCCGCGTAGTTAGGATATCAGCGGGGAAGAATCTCTCGGGCGCGCTGTCGCACGACTCGCCTCTGACTTTGCGTGTCGGCGTGCGGTGGGACGCGGCGGGGCGAGGGAGGGAGGGTGGCCAGGGTTGAGAGGCACGCAGAGAAATAGAGATAGACTGATAAAGAGAGAGAGAGAGAGAGAGAGAGATAAGGACTCGGACTGCCTCTCACTCGCTCGCTCTCCGTCTCTCTAGAGGTTCTCATGCAGCGAGAGAGAGAGGAGAGAGGGAAGTTACTTGGCCATTCCAGCCGTGGCTCGTTACTTATCTGAAGAATGGAAGAAACGCGGCCCAGCGCGAGATTCTTTCGAGCGGAAGAATTTATGCCCTCGGGACCTGAGCCACGGTCTAAGAAGATTTTATTAGCTCTAATTATTCGCCGGATAGTCCGGATAGTCACCGCGGAGCACGCTCTCCTAAATGAAGAATGAACCGGCAGCCAAGAAGATATGGACCCTACTACCCTCCTACCACCCCCCCTTCCCCCCGGCACCACGAGAAATACTTATTTAATTGTTTCTTATTACTTTTGGCCCTTTATTTCTGTCTTTCTCGGACTCGGCGGCGACGTTAGCCCCCCCCCTCCGCCTTACGTACCCCACCCACTTCGTGGGTTTTAATCGTGGATACGAGAGTCAATGGTTACTCGCCCCCCCCCGCTCGCTCATTCTAACGTTTCTTTACTATTTCCTATCGGAGTAGAGGCGGTGCAGCGGTGCAATGAAACCTCGGACTTTTCCTCGCATCGTCCCCCCGGGAACCTTGGCGCTCTCTCTCTCTCTACATCCCTACACCCGCCCGCACCCATTAATAACAATAATAACAACAATAACAACGATAATGATAATATAAATTAGCCATTTTCTATGCGCCGCGAGTCATCGATTTGCATTTCCGACCTGCAAAAGATGTATTATTACATCGCAATATCCCGTGCCCGTGAACACAAAGCCCCCCTACCCCTACGCCTGCCCCTGCCCCTACCCGCTAAGCCCTCATCACGCCAAATAAACGCGGCACTATAAAAGGAGCGCGAAATTACGCTGGAAAAAAGCCGGCCGAGGATAAATAAAGTTCGGCCGACGTCGCACCGCACGAGCCACATCTTCATTAACGATATTTTCATTGATTCCGAAAGCTTGAAATAATAATAATAACGACGTTCGCGCCCCGTGTGTTGTTGTTGTGCCCTCCCTCCCTCCCTCCCTCCAACCATCTCCCAATAACCCCCGTAAACAACAAATTTGTTCGTTTTTTTTTTTGTTCCGACTTTGGCCTTTGACGTTGTTGCTGCTGCCGCTCCGCTGCCGCCGCCACCGCCCCCCGAAACGGCGGAAGGGGGTAGGGGGCAGGGGGTTCATCGTCGCGGCACTTACTCAGCCGTTGCTGTTCGGCCACGGAAGAATTTATGCGCTGTATGTGCCGAGGCTCGGCCGGCGCGCCCACGTAATTAAATCATGCCGACGCTTTTTGCAATTAAACTCGATTATTTGCCCGTCCTCGGCAACTCTGGCCGGCGCTCGCAGCAACTCCTCCTCACTCCCCACCCCCATCACCCCCACCCCAATAACCCGCATAACGCATCCGGAGCTCGGCCTTTTACGCGACCGCCACCGGGGTAAATGGAGCCGCGCCGACGCACGGCCTACCTACCACCTAATTACGATCGGCCGATGATAAGAGCTGCACCCCCCTCCCCCCTAAAAATCCGCTTCCTCCGACGACGCTCAGTCCCCAGCCTCCCTGCCGCCAACTCAAGCGACTCCACTACTAAGCGATAACGCAATTTCATCGGCATTATAATGGCTTACGGGTCTGGCTGGGGCGCTTGCCACCCCTCTGGGTCCACATCCGCAGCCAGACCCGTGTACTCTCGCCGAAGATGCCGCGCGATTAACGCCGACGGGTTTATTTACGCGGCACTCGCCTCCCGACGCTCCCGACATTGTTAACATTTGCCTACGAAATGAATTGTACTCTACTCGGCCCTGTACTCGGCCCTGTACTCGGCCCTGTACTCGGCCCTGCGAGGGGATCGCGAATCCTCTGCAGCTGCAAATAATGGAAATTGAAATAACGAGAAAATTCCATTGTTCCTTTGTCGGCGCCCTTAAGTATATCTTCTGCCCTACTACTCCGCTGCCATCGCCGCCCTCGCCTCCTCCAACGGCCTTTTAACCCACTCCACCATCGCCTACACACGCCTGCCTGCCTGCGACTCTCATTACCATAAAGGAGCTGCTGCTGCTGCTTCGTTTCGTAGCTTTGTCATGTACGGGGTCTTATACCATATAATTACCTGGCCGAGTGGACGCTCTGAGCTTACGTACCCCTTGCCAACCGGACGAATTCGATTCGCCGAGTGAGCCGCGTTCCCCTCTCCCCCGAAAAAAAAATTGTCAGCATATTGTCCCGGGCTTACCGATGACTTTTCCTCCCTCTCGTCGTCCCGCTCGTCGTCCCGCTCGTCCGAATTATTCGGCCCGGGGGGGTATGGTTGAGGGGCACACGCGCACACCACGTCACTGCCGTCGCGCACGGGCCACGTTCGCACGGACCTGGGTAATAACTGTCGCGAGGCCGCATTTTACGCTGGCGATCGACCGCGAGGTTAACCGGGGGACACGTTAACGTTAACTACCGTCGATGACGAGTAAGGAGGAGCTGTGCTGCCCGAGTCCTCACCAAGTCCCCGTGATTCCGGACTACGACTACCGTTTAATGCCGCTGGCTCGCGCCAAAAGGCCGTCCGCTGACGAATTCTTTTCTTCCTCTCGAGAAAGTAAAGTTCCTCGGGGTACAAAAGTAGCGGATCGTCCCATCCGAGCGCATAAAAAAAAAAAAAAAAAAAAGAAACGCTCGTCCCAAAACTTTCTCTACGTCACTCGCTCGTGGCCGTTTGTTTTTTTTTGTTTTTTTCTCTTCTTTTCTTTTCTTTCTTTCTTTCTTTTCTTTCTATCTTTTCTCTCTCTCTCTCTCTCTCTCTCTCTCTCTCTCTCCCTCTCTCTCTCTCTCTCTCTCTCCCTGTGTGCGCGTGTTTTTTTAAGACTCGGTCGCATGTAACCGCCTCCTGGGGCCACCTCCGACACTCTCTACGTCACTACGTCCTAGGCCGGTCACTTTCACTGCTTTTCGGAATCCGTCCCCGCGTCGGATCCACGCATTGTTATAAACGTAACGGAAAAATGAAAGCGAGGAAACGCGCCCCGAACGAAATTGCGATCATAAAAAAGTTTCGCTCGCTTTTAACGTAAGTCCTACCTACCCTCTCCCTTCCCCGCCCCCCCCCCCCCTCCTCCCCCGGCCATAGCCGGAGCCCGTACCCACGGGCCCTTATATACCTGCCCATGGAAGGCCGTCCCTGACCGTCCTCTATCGCAGACGCTAGCATACCTCAAGTCCCTTCAATTACGTCAATTACGTCAATTACGTCAATTACGTCTTAAGGTCGTCGCCGCATCGGCGAAGGCCGATGCGGCTAATCGCCCCCACGGATCGGCGATCCGCGATAAGCCGCTAATATCATTAATCCGGCGATGAGGAAATTTATTAAAGGCATCCATGTGCTTTATGCAAAGCAAGGCCAAACGAATGAAGACGAAAAACAACAACGACAACGACAACGACAACGACGACGACGACGACGACGACAAAATATTACGTAAATACACGCAATGGAGATCGTTATCCGGACAGTTAAATCGTAACTATGATTAACGGGCCCGGGAAATACATCGGAATTTATCTTGATACGATGAGCCCGAATGAAAGGAGAGATAAGGAAGTCCTACTTTTATAAAAAAAAAAGGGAAGAGGGACAAGAGAGAGAGAGAGAGAGAGCTAAAAAATAGCAATAATAATAAAAAACTAAACGAAATCAGAGAAGGGGAACGAATGAGGACGGGACCACGTTACGCGGGACAATATAGGAAAGTAAATGTTTTTTTTTTTTTTCTGGGAGTGGCTTTCACCTCCACACTCACTCACACGCACACACTTCCCCCCTTCGTCATGAGCGCTATCTTTTCCGTAGGTTTTCTTAAAACGAGAGCCCTACGCGCTTTCACCGAGCTCCGTTTCCCACCCGAGAGAGAGAGAAGGAGAGAGAGAGAGAGGGGGGGACGCGGGGAGGGTTTGAAGCCACGGACTCCCGTGCCCGTGTAGAAAGTAATAGAAATAGAGGGCGACGGGGCGAGAGGGAAGGGAGAACGGAGGATGCGACAATATCCGGCGCCCCGGCGTCCAACAACTGATAACGCCCGTGAATGTTTATGAGTGCGTTTATAATACGTCTGGGGGTTATCCTCTCCTACCGCTCCTCTGCCCCCACCTCTGCCCCCCACCTCTGCCCCCACCTCGACCTCACCGCGATCCCACCTCGAGCCCACCCCGATGCCACACCGAAACCCCTTCGGCTCGTCGGGAGAATACTGCAGCGCGCCCTCGTACCTCATCCCGATGAATTTAGCCGGCGTATCGACCTGGACGGTGCCGCGCACGCGAAATCTGCGCCCGGATCAGCATCACATCGGGAACCGGATTATTTGGACTTTGGCGCAAAATAGAAAATTCCCTTCTTCCTCGACGATCGACAGGGTCGTTTGGTTGGTTATCGGTTGCGCCCACCACATGATAATTACGCTGTCCCCGCAAACCCCGCGAACCCCCAATAACAACCCCATTGCCGTGAGGTAGACGAGATCGTAGCCGAGAGTTTAGGGATCCGCGGATGGCAATAACTCCACGTTGTGTTTTTATTGGCCAGAATCTTGCTACGCCGCAGCCCAATAACGACCGAGGAGGCATCGGGACCGGAGGAGTCTCGCCCCTCCCCCCCGCCGCTTCGTTACGCCGCCACCGCCACCACCACCTACACAGCACCACCACCACACCACCACCACCGTAGCTGGAAGAGAAAGAGGACTGCAGAAGGCAACTGTAAATTCTCGGGTAATCTCAGCCGGATTTATGGCCCTTCAGAGCTGGAAATTCAGCACTTTTCCTTTGCCTTTCAAGATAAAAGGTAAAAGAATAAAGTCGATTATCGGCCGTCCAGACTCGCTCCCCCCGCGAGTCCCTCCTCTCCCTCGGCCCCTTAACGATTGACGGATGGACGGACCGACGGACCGACCGTGACCGAGGGTACGAGGAACCTCCTCTACGCGGCGACTACTCCTAGAGGAGGAGGAGGAGGAGGAGGAGGAGGTTTATCGAGCCGCGGGGCCTCCTCCTCATTACCGATTACCGCACTCGCCGAGACATTACTTATCCCCACCCACCCCACCCCCCGTCACCCCCACGGCTCCCGATATCCCAAAAACTTTTCCGCATTAGGAAATACACGGCAATTGGTCGGCCTATCGCGCCGCCGCGGGCACAAGAGGGGCGGGAGGGAGGAAAAGCTACAGGCCCCTATGCGGTAATTGTGATTTCCACTGTCAATAACGTTTTTTCTTCTTTTCTTCTTCTTCTTCTTCTTCTTCTTCTTCTTCTTCTTCTTCTTCTTCTTCTTCTTCTTCATTAAAAGGGATATTAAAAGTTGGAGGCGAGTCCCTCTCTCCCCGCGCTCCCCGACTAATGTCGGACCTGGTAAGACCTGCCCCCGCGGGTATCGGTCCTCGAGAGGATCAACAATGACGACTACGACTACGACTACGACTACGACTAGGACTACGACTACGAGTACGACCGCGATGATCCCCCGGTAATGGTGAGGTAACGAGGCCACGCCCATCGGGCTACGATCTTTTAACCATAAAGTCGGTTGTCGTCCTTGCCCGCGCAACGGTCTGCCCGACGGGACTCAATAACTTAGTGGCCAACTTGCCCAATAACCCCAATAACCCCGATAACCTAATTACTTAGTATTACCTGAGGAGAGTCGCTCTAACGACTACGACGTACCACTTGGCCGCCTCAACTCCCAGACAAAAAGAAATAAGAAAGAAGAAGAAGAAGAGGAAGAAGACAAAAAAAAAAAAAAACCACTTCACCTTTACCCCAAGGACAGGCGGCGGGCGTCATTGTGCGTGATGGAGGCCCGAAGGTGCGGGAGGACTCGCGATCGGCCGATTAAGGCCATTGATCCAACGAGGTATTCCTTACCCTCCGACTTAATTAAGGCGATTAGCATAAGCCCGGGCTCCGCCGGGGACGAAAATCTAAATCCCCGGAGCAGGAGTCGTAGATCCCCCGATCGTCCTCCCGAACCGAGGAAACGCCCGCTGCATAAGGAGGTGCTTTTTCTTTCTTACTTTCTTTCTTTTTTCTTTTTTGTCCTTCTCTCCTCTTCTCTCCTCTCTCTCCTCCTCTGCTCTGCTCTGCTCGCCCTCCCTCTACTTTTATGCCATGAGCCGAGCCGCGGAAAGTTGGGGAGGGGGAGTAGGAGGAGGAGGAGGAGGAGGAGGAAGCTCATCCATCCGGTACGCCTCCCGCCCTCCCCCCGAGCCTTACTTCTCGCGCGATCCCCAATGATTTATCGGGGGGAATATATTTATTCGCGGGCCGGGGGCAGAGGGCGGCATCTCCGGCTCAACTCGCGACGTGGCTGGGACTCGGAGATAGTGCGGAGATAGGCGGGCGCTCCCGGAGCCTGTCGGAGATACAGAGGCTGGGCCGAGGCACTGAGACAGACGGAGAGACAGAGAGACACACAGAGAGACAGAGAGAGAGAGAGAGAGCGCGCATTTTCGGATAAAAGCCGTGAGGATGGGAGGGGTGGGGAGGGGAGGAGGGTGGACGGGACGGTAAGGGGCACACGTGCACGCGAGGCGTGTACGGATATAAACTCTGGAGGAGCGAGGTTCGCTGGCCTTCCCCTCCTCCCCCCGTCCGTGCTCCCGGTCGCGAGCTCACGTCCCCGCAGACGTCCGACGGCTGATGTACGACTCCCTCGTGCATAGCCGGGCGCATAACTTTTATCTTACCTCTCCGAGATCTTGGCTAGAGAGAACAGAGAGAGAGGGAGGGAGAGGAGGAGAGAGAGAGAGAGAGAGAGATAGAGAAGGTAACAGTAAGGGGGAGAGGGAGAGGGAGCAGCAGCCTCTCGCCCGGAAGGGTGGCAGGCAGCACAGCAGCCAAGATCTAGGACGATATTATTACGGGTCTGGCGCGGCGCGAAAGAGCCCCGCTCCCAAACATTCGGGAACGAGACGGGGGGTCGTAGGGAATATCGTCCGTCCGCCCCTTCGCTCCCTCCATCTTTATTCCCTTTCTCATTCCGTTGTATGTCGCGTCCCTCGTCGTCGTATGGGAGTCGGCAAGTGGTTAACGCAGCCATTTCACGCCTCGAGAAGCGTCTTCTCCCCTCCCATCCCTCTCTCTCTCACCAACTTACACCGACTTAGTCCTCACCGCCGACGGAAGTATTAGAAAAAAAATAAAAATAAAAATAAAAAAAAGAAGAAGAAGAAAAAACCAACGTGGCGCTTCATACGTGTAATGCGCCCAGTAGATGAGCCTCCTACGGCTTTCTTTCCACCTTGTTTTCTTTCCCTTGGTGCCAAGACCAAGATTTTATTCTCGCATCCCCTCCCGCTCCCGCTCTCTCTCTCTCTCTCTTCTCACGCAGTCGCCGAGACTCGAAGCAGTGCTGATTAACCGGCTATTGTTGTCCCGGCGAATTCGGAACGCGTATATTTCCGTCGGACTTGACGCCCCGATATTACATATCTTTAAATAGCTCTAAAAATATTTTGCTCCCACGAAATCACTAATTATAGATGTTTACCAAAGCCGCGTTGCGACAATATCCGCGACATTCCAACAGACCGTTCGAGCCGAGTAGTCCCCTACCCCCTCCCCTCGACGCCCCCAGCCGCCGTCCCCGTTCGCTTGAACCCGAGCGAGCGCATTCTTTCTAATCTAATCGCCTCAGGATTTCTTAAATTTCTCCTTCTATTTTAATTCCTTGGCTCGTATAGGCCCCGGCGATCTCGCCTCGTGTCCTTTTTCACTAGCCGTACGTACATCCGCGCCCCAATAACCCTAACACCGACGGCTCCGACGGCTCCGACGACTTTTTATGGCGGAACGGCGGACTCGGCCGCTTACGAAGACCCTCGACTAACGATAAAAAAAGAAGAAGAAGAAGAAGAATAAGAAGCAGAAGAAGAAGAAGGAAGGAGAAAATCGTTTCTTTACTTATTAGATTTAACTGAAATTATACATAAGGGACAATGAGTGCAAGCGATCCATCGGCCGAGGATCGATTGGCTTTATTCTTCCATCCAACGGAATAATTAATTACGTATTCAATATTATAAGGACATTTCTGTATTCTTATTGATTTCATTCATTTACATTTTCGGCCGGCCACAGCTCCGTAATACTATGGTAATTTAACTATGGTATTTAACCGTCGTGCCCGACGGGATCTCCGTCTCTCTTGCACACACACACACAGAGAGGAGCGCGACAACTGCGGAGGCTCGTCGCGTGGCGTAAAAATTACCCAATAAACGTAGGCGATTAATGGGAAAAGGCCGGATAAACCGAGCTCGGCAAGCGACAGTCGTCAGACAAGATGAATTTTAATGTATAATCGTTGGCCCGATACTTATGGGTGGCGGTGGCGGGGGTAGGAGGAGGAGGAAAGAGGGAAAGAGGGAGCGAGACTGGGGAAAAACGGACTCGCACGGCCCTCCTCGACGACGTTAGCCTTTAATTTTCCTAATCCACTTCATAAATATACCTCTCGCAGCCCCCTCCCATCCTCCTCCCCACCCCGGACAGATATTATTATTTCGATATGCCGGGGTTATTGGGGTTATTCGAAAATTAATAAAGCTCGGAGCGGGCATCGTCGCGGCACCTCCTCGATAATTTACGCCTTCCGCGACGAGCCGACGATACAAAGGGCCGGAGCGGCTGGAACGCCAAAGGGAGGGCGAGAAGAAATTTAAGACAAAAAGGGGGGGGGGAGAGAGAGGAAGAAAAATAAAAAAACGTCCGAGCTCTTTGTAAGGATCGTGATAAGGTGGAGCGAGCCTCTTTCGGCGGGGCGCGACCTCACTTATATCCCCTAATATATCTCGGCGTTAAGGCCTTTGTGCGCGAGTAGGCGAGTACGCGGCCGAGCCTTGGGGCACACGGAGCGTGAATATCTATTTACTCGACGGAGCGGCAGAGTACGGGGTGGAGGGGGGCGCGGCCACGGCTCTACGGATACGGGGCTCTGCGCTTTATCAAGTAGCGAGGGAGCGCCCCGCAAGATAATCCCTTTACTTTCGTGGGCGGCTCTCGTTTCGTTGAGTAGGACTCGCTACGGGGTGGACTCTCTCCTCCCCGCCCCCAACCCCTCCCTCACCGGGCATGGCGAGTCAGGCAGGGAGGGATTTAGAGGTGGTGGATGAGGGGCGAGGGGGTGGGTGAGAGGGATAAGTCGAGGGAATAAACGATTTTTGGTAGACCATTTACACGGATCAGCGATCCGAGCTGGGGCGTGCAGATGCTTAACTCGGCCATTTCACGCTCCGAGAGGCGCGACGCGATGCCTCGTCTCACACCCCCACCCCCCACCAGCACCCCCTTACTCGGCCGACGTTTTCTATCCCGAAGTTTCGAGTCGCTCACGTGGCAAAGTCCTCGAACTTTTGCGAATTGCGGCCTGTGGACTTTTAAAATCGCCGCAACGCGATCATTAGCCCCCTCCCATCCCCAATAACTTTGAAATTACCAAAGCATGGGTAATAGCGGCGGTGGTGGCGGCCGCCTTCCCTTTAAAGATCCAGAAGCCGGGCACTGCACTAGTCAGTTTCTAGGCGAAAAGGGAGCGTTTTATAGTTATACGTATTTATTTTAAATGCCCAAGGTCGTTAGCAAGTTCGGCCGCCGCCCGTCGTCGGATACGAAAACGTTAACGATCCATTGGCGATCCACGATCCATTGGCGATCCATTGGCGATCCATCATTGTATTGACGTTGGCGGGACGCGGCCGAACTTGGTAACGAGGGCTTAAAAGAGCGTCGGCGCGGAAGGATAGCGATAGGAGTGGAAATTACGGACCCCAATAACTCCAGCCGGTAATACGAAATATTACTTGCCTGCTAAAAGCTTAATCATTCAATTAGGCGGGTAAGAGCCTTCATTTGCGAATTTTATGAAAGCAAATTACCGGTTCCCGTGCCAGTCCGCCACTCGAACGAGATATGAATAATAGGTAAAAGGGCGGGCTAGTCGAGGGTAGTCACGGCCTTGGCGGTGGATGAGGTGGGGTAGGAGTAGGAGATGTAGGAGGAGGGGTAGGAGGGGTAGGAGGAGGTAGGAGGTGTAGGAGGAGAAGGAGGAGGAAAGAAGAAAAATTACGCGTGTCGAGGCCAATAATGTTGCTGTGCGAGCGGATCGCTGCGGATGTCTATCCCGTACTGGGGGATCTGGGGGGGGATCCACCTCCGCCTACGCGAAAAGCGCTTACATTCGCCACCACGCTTACGTTCCGCCGAGGCTGCACGTGCGCGCGCTTAGGGTCAGCGGCTGGGGAAGGGGGCGGCAACCGCAGCAGGACTGTCCTCTCCGCCCCGTTCCCCGCAGCCCGGGAGCCGATATTTATTGATCATCCCCTAAGGGGTTGAAGGGGCGACCGCTGCTCTCGAGGTTATTGGGCGTCGCTCTCTCTCTCTCTCTCTCTCTCTCTCTCTCTCTCTGCGCCTTCTGCGCGTAAAAAGTCAAAAAAATAAAAAAAAAACAACCCATGGAACCGGACAGGGACAGGGTAGGGAGGGTGTCGCGCACGCAAGGCTTATCATGACTGGACCGTGATGACTCGAGCATCATAAGGTTCGCCTCGATGTCCGGTCGGGTCTAGCGTCGGGAGGGTGCGGCGAAGCGGTAGGAAACCGGGGACTCGGTAGGAAAGCTAAATAGACACTCGTCCGCTCGTGGCCGGAGATTAAAACAACAAACGTTAAGCTGCTTAGGAAAATGTAATTAATAGAAGTCTTGCTTGCTCTAACTTTCGGACAGTTGTCGATACTGGGGAGGGGTGGGGGTGGTGGTGGTGGTAGGGGTGGTGGATAGCGTAGCGAGGCCATGATCTTTCTGGGAGCTGCCGGGTCGGTTATAGGAGGTGGAGTGAGAGGGTGGTCTGCCCCTAACGGTTTAATTTTTTTTTTTTTTTTTTTTTTGCGGTTTTTGGGTTCAACGAAAAAGCACAACTCACCTTGCAACCAGGTCCAATGCGGCTTAGCCATATCGTCCTTACCTGGAACAGAAAATTAACATTACAAACCGCCCAGCCCAGCCTCTCCATTTCTTTCTTTATTTATTCATTTATTTATTTATTTATTTGAATCAATGGGGGGGGGTGGGGGGGGAAGGTTGGCGCTGCGGCGATCGGCCGATAAACCCTATGCGATATGCCCCCGATCGCTTCATTCTCATCAAAATATCGCACGGCATCTACCGGACAGGGGCAATAAAAAAAAAAAAAAAAAAAAAAAAAATGAATAAAACAGAAGGAAAGAACGGGAAAATTGAGTTGGGGGCCGAGAGGTAGAGGGGGTTAGGAGGTAGGTAGAGGTAGATAAACAAACAGAGAAGAAAGAAAGAGCGCACGCACGGATGTACGTTATTTAATGGAGAATTTACGAGTCGGTAAATATTTTATTCGAGGGTGCGACTTTTCATTTTCATTGGCCGATAAATCCTTTTTGTTGTATCGCGTAGGCAGTCAAAGCGCCAGTGAGAAATATTGGAAATAGCCGCCCGGTAAATGCGCAATACGTTCAATGTTTAATCTTCTGTCCGTGTGCGTCGTCTACTCTGTGGTACGTAGTGTGGTACGTAGTGTGGTACGTAGTGTGGTACGTCG
This sequence comes from Ceratosolen fusciceps, assembly GCA_018883505.1. NCBI lineage: Eukaryota > Metazoa > Arthropoda > Insecta > Hymenoptera > Agaonidae > Ceratosolen > Ceratosolen fusciceps. The sequence continues at coordinate 1,118,374 of RCIC01000022.1, read as the reverse complement.
TGTGGTCACGTGTGCTCCGTGGTGTACGGCCGAGCAGCCTCAAGTCCCCCGAGATTACCTCCACGACTACGAGCGCGCGCGCGCGCGCGCAAACTTCAGAGATTGACCTTTGCGTGCGTGCGTGCCTGCGTGTCTACGTGCGTGAGTGAGTGAGCGAGTGAGTGAGTGAGTAAGCGAGTGCATGCCCGCGCGTGCCTTCGTATCGGTGTCCGTGTCCCGACCCCCTCGCCCACCCCCCCGCTCGCCAGGCGTCGCCAAGCCCGAGCGCGTTCCTATTCCGGCCTCGGACAAAGAACCGCTCGCAACCGGAATCCCGTGTAACATAAATAGGCTTTCCATAGCAGAGTGTGCGAATAATATAAATCTCAAACTGATTTAACCTAAGCTACCGATAGTCCCTTCCAAGATTTACTTTATTTCCACGAAGCCAGCCATTTATCTTTATTCCCAATGAACCTTTTACTTTCGCGAGCGGCAATTTCGTTCCCGAGCCGCGCCACGCTCCCACCACCCCCGCCCCTCCACAACCCCAAATACTATAGCGCCACGTTTCGTCGTTTCCTCGTTGTCGCGGGCGTCGTCAGGTAAATTACTACCTGCCTCGCGCGGGTCATCGGGGTCATCGGGGTCATCGGGGTTATCGGGGTTGTCCGGCAGGCAAACGATCCAGGACACCGGCGGGAAAATTGGTCCTGCAACGGAGCGCAGGCGCACCCCGATAACCCCGACACCAGCCGTTAACTAGCTATTTCAAGACAGGTGAGTAGAGGCCGCGGGCTTCGCTTCATTACGTCTCTTTGTGCTCGCGAGCCTCCCCCAATAACCACCCCTCTCCAATAACCCCAATAACCCCAGTAATCGACCGACCGCGCGGAATGCACTTTGTCACCTTGGACGGCGCGTCGCGACAGCAACGACAACAACAACAACAACAATAACAGGAACGAAGGGCTGCTAATTCGCCGGCATTGCGTACGACGGTAGCGTGTATTTTACGGGGGGGGAGGGAAAAAAAAGCAGGTCGCCAGCTTTAGAATATAAAATACGCGCGATGGCGGTGATTTGCAAATTGGCAGGCGAGGTCAGCGGTGGGATCTGTCCGGCCGAGCACAAAAAGGTACGCGCGCGACATAATGAGGCCGATTCTCATTCGGATAGCCGCCATTACGTGCAAGCTTAGTGAAATAGCTCGACTTAAATGCGCAACATATGCTTTCTATCCTCGTTTATTTCGTTGCCGATCCTCCTTCGTAAGCCCGTATCTCCGATCGGTTATGCTCTGAAAGCCTCAACGTCATAATGAGAAAGTATCAAATTCTCATCCAGTTAACAAATATATGCCCGCGGCTCCCTCCCTGCCCCCCTGCCCCCCGCACCCGTCATTCCGTAGCCGTACGTTTCCTTCGTTCCTCGTGCTCGACGTCAATTCCGCCCCCCCCCCGCGTCTCCCGCGCTCACCGCTGGTATGCCACGCGATAGCATCGAGTCCAGGAGTGAGCCGGGGAGGTGGGGGGGGGGGGCAGCGAGCCCTCGAGCGTAATACTGTTGTCAGGAACGCGTTGTTTCGTCGACGCCGACGTCTGTGTAAAGAGAAGAGCCGGCCCGACCCGGACGCGGCCATTACGGGCTCGTTGCGAAATACCCTCTTCCCCATCGCGATAATAAGGGGCAGTTTAAAATAATCAGATACATTTCATTTTTACAGAGGCACCGCGCAACCTCGCCTGCCCCGAAAACATTTTTTACTTTTTTAACCTCGAATCTCCGATCTCGGGACCGAGAATATACCCAGACCGAGAATATACTAAATAAATAACCCCCCTCAAGATTTTCGAATGTGTATACGGGTTAGCGTATATACGGGTTAGCGCATCCCGACAATAACGATAACGGCCAAGGCTACGATAGTTATAATAACAACAACAACAACAACAATAACAACGTTGTCTAGTCGCTGGGTAAAAGAAAAGAAGTAAGGGAGGTTATTGGGGTTATTGGGGTTATTGGGGTTATTGGGGGTTGGGAATCGCGAGTCCCGGAACTCGTTGCGATTGCCGGGATTGTTAATCGGTCTTATCGACAACGGGACATGCGATCGAGTTATTGGGGTTATTGAGGTTATTGGGGTATACGATAAAGGCTCCACGCAGCAGAGTTGAGTTATTAAAAAAATCCGCTGTTGGATTGGTAACGCGACGGTAAAGGCGAAAGGTGACGAGTCGCGACGGCATCGATCCCTAATCCCTAATCCCTAATCCCTAATGCATGATGGCTTGATCGGTATCGGCATCGGTAGACCCCGACGAGCCCCCCTCGCCCCTTGACCCCTCTAATGGTAAAAGTGCGCGTAATCACGCAGCCGAGGCCCGCGAGGGAGTAGGGGGCGCCGTATTATAAAATGGCGGAGGTGAGGGAGGACCGGCCGCACGAGAGCGTTTCACGGGTCGTTGGGAGGGTGGGGGGGAGGGGAGGGGACTGCCGAGGACGGTGGACGGAGACCATGAATCGTCGATCAGTCCGCGGACGGTTGTTTATTGGTTAGCGACGAGCCGGGAGAGCTAAATGTCGCGGAAAATCTGCGAGGCCCACCCCGAGCTGACTTACGAGCCGTTCGCGGTGACTGGTTATTAGATTATTATTGCCCGTATCGACAGAGTCGTCGCCGTCGCCGCCGCCGTCACCGCCGCCGCCACCGCCGTATCGTCGCGGCTCTCTAATGCCCGGGCATATCGATAGGCGCGGTGAAGCGGGGTTATTGGGGTTATTGGGGTGCTACGGGGAACGGGAAGCTGTAGAACAGGCACGGAAGCGGGGCCGTCGTTCGCTTCGTCGGTCGTGGGGTGTGGGGGAGGAGGGGGTGGAGAGTTGGGACACGAACGCACAGATTTAGGAGTCGGGGGGCGAGGAGGAGCTGACCGCGCCGTGCCCCGGGATGCGGTGCCCGAGATAGATGTAGTGGTAGTCGTAGAGGCGGTGGTAGAGGCGGTAGAGGTAGAGGTAGAGGTAGAGTGCGGTGGGATGGGGGAGGGAGGGATGAATGGGAAAGCCGTGATAACGATAACGTACGATCGGCATTAGCTGGCGGCTTGCTGCCGCTGATGGATGCGCTAATTATCAGCGAGCAGGAGTTACAGTGTTTCGGGAGCGCTCCGCCTCCTCGTCCTACCCTCACCCTTCTCACAACCTCCTCCTCCTCCTCCGCCTCGTCCCTTCTCCGCCGGGAGCAGCGCTCGTGCACCGAAGCGAACCGCCGACGGCAGGTAAGCGCGACCGTACCGAAGACCCTCTCGTCCACGATGTCTGCGCGGCTCGTACAGCAAGGACTTTATCGTTACAACGTCATTTCTAACCAATGCGTATAAAATAATAATAATAATAATAAAATGAAAGAGAGCAAAAAAACAAAAACAAAAAGAAAAAGGGAGCGATCGCGTCGGCGGCGTTGAATTGAGAGATGTTTTTCAGCAGCTAACGAGCCAAGCGCTTTATGTTGGTGAATTCGCGGAAAGGGTTAATTGCCGTCTGATGGCCTCGTCTCTCTCCACACTCCTCTCTCCCCCCCGCCCCCAACCCTCTGTTTTCCATCGAATACCGTCCTCTATCTTTAACCCGGCTATCTTTTTATTCGAATCCGACAAATGACTTTGCCCCGTTTACGACGGAGCCGAGGTTATTTGGGAGGTGGGTGGGTGGGGGGGGGCTGAGCGTCGTCGCGATCTCCTCTTAAAGTCGGCAAAACCTATGCAAATCCCAAAACGACGCTTTTCGCCAACTATTATCGTTATTATTGTTTTTATAAAAGGAAAATGCGGCTGAAAGGTTTAGCGGCGGTACGCGAGGATTCGAGCGGGGCGCGGCCTTGCATAAGCAAGTATTAACATATCTCTCTCTCTCTCTCTCTCTCTCTCTCTCTCTCTCTCTCTCTATCTCTTTATTAACATATCACGTTGATAGTTTATGCGCCGAGATAAGAGAAAGAGACGAATACGTTGCAGAGTTGAGAAATACATTTGCTATAATGGATGTAATGAAGGGGCGGGGGGGGGGGGGCGAGGACGAGGAGCGGAATTCAGATAGACCGAGTAAAAAGTAAAAAGTGGGATTCGAGGCCAAGCGGACGGACTTGTGCATAATAAACAATGTGTTATTTATAATTTATGAATGCGGCTCATTACGGGCAGAGCGATCTATAAATCTATGAGTGATGGTGGATCGACGACGAGTCGCCGACGCTGCTTCGTATAAGAAATTCCCGCGAGCGGGAGGGGGAGGTGGTCAGGGGCTATTATCCGAGACGTAAAAGTCCTGCAGGGGACGAGAGGGGGTCGAGAGAGGGGCGGGGAGATGGGGGATGGGTGGTGGCGGTAATGGTAAAACGGGACTATTTTATCGAGTGGTCCTGGTAAGGTACGAAGGTCCGCGGGAGTCGGGTCAGCGCAACGTTTTCCCCGTTAACTGGATGCCGGGGTGTCGCGAGACTCAATTTCCCATAGAGTGGCGGAGAAGAAGGGCGGAGGGAAGCGGAAGATACCGTAAGAACCGCAGCTCGTTGTCCACACCTACTACGGCGACGGCCCCAGCTACAATGGAAAGGGGTTGAAGTATGGCTGGCGGTGGGCAGGGTGGGGGGAAGCGCTCCGCGTATCGAGCTCGCTCCATCTTCTTCTGCCCATTGTCTCTCTCTCTCTCTCTCTCCTCCCTCTCTCCCTCTCTATCCATCTATCTATGTATCTATCTCTCTATCCCGTTCTCTTTGTCTGTATCACTCCTCTCGCCCTCCGTCGCGGTGGGCCCCCACCGCCGAGCCCGAGCGGCCGATCCCCGGGTGTAATGAACACGGGAGCTTGTTTATTTAATGGGAAATTCGCTGGCGCCATAAAGCTCGGCGAAGGCGGGGGAGGGGGTACGAGACCAGTGAAATTTATGCCCCTGGTTTACCCGCTCTGACGGATCGCAATGCCGAGCTTACGAGTCTTCGAGCGCCAGTAATTTTCTCCCGGGCTACGCGTCTCCTGGCCATTGCCTCCGACGCCGCTGAAAAATCGCGGGCTCCGAATTAAACAAGCCCCCGGAGGCTCAATTAACTATACCCCGTTCCCACTTTATATTCTCTGCCCTACTAATAAAGGCCGCCCTCTCTCTCTCCCCCCCTCTCTCTCCGTCTTGGACGGGACCTCGCTAGTCCTACGGGCAAGTAACTTCCGCCCGGAATAAAGAAGGTGCGGCTCGGCGACGAAAATTCACAGGATAAGGACGCTCACGACGTTGACGAGGGGGGCAGGGGGGAGAGAAGGAAGGAAGCCCCCTAGGTTCGGCTGCGCGTGCACGAGCGAGCGATGAATAAAATATGATTTTTGTCGACGATCGGTAATTATAGGTCGGAGCGTCTCTCTCCCCGTCCTTCTTACGAAGGCATCCGCAAGCTCGTCGAAAGCACCGGGGGGGGAGGGGAGCCACGTGAGCAGAAGGTCATTTCCTTAGGCTCGCGGTGCATTTAATAAATATATATTAGACCGGAGCAATCCCACTCCCCGACGTTCCATTAATCTTTCGCTCTCGCTCCTGTCCGACCCCGTGTAATCCGCACGGGGAATCGTGCTTCGCCCGCCCGTCCGTGTGCGTGTGCGTGTGCGTGGGTGGGCTAGATCGGGAACTCGTCCGGACGATGCGACACGGCGGCGACGCCCATGGTGCGACGGGCAGAGCGCTGCGCCGGCCCGTTAAGCCTCTGACGTGTGTCGGACAACGTTACTGGAGAGCTCGGGGATACGTTACCCGCTGGTGGTTGGCTGGTTGATGAGCCGGAGGGATGGGGGACATCCCCCCCCCCACTTCCCAATATCCCCAATAATCCCAATAACCCCGAACCCCGAAGCCCGATCGAACGAGCAGCGGAAAAAAAAGCGTCCCCGTGACCTCGAGTCGGCCACGTATTCCAAGAGCCGGAATTAAACGTCGAGGAGATGACTCGATGCCCCGAGCTTTTGTATTAACAGCCCCCGTGCCCCGCGCTCCACACCCCAGCCCCACAGCCCCAGTCGCAGTCCCAGCCCCCGCGCTCCCCGGCAAACAACTAGAAATATCGCATACACAAGAAACGCCCCTCCGTGGAGTCTCGGAGAAATATTTGTACTTTTAAATCGTCAAGTTTTCACGCGGCCTTTGCCCCCTCCCGCCCCCCTACGGCTCTTTCACGCGATCTTCCATTATTATTCTCGAGTCCGGAATTCACTTTCACGCGAAAAGGCCGAACGTCACACGCGATGGTAAATAAGCTCTTTATAACTATCGATTGCAATGGCGGAGGAGGAAGAAGAAGAAGTAGAAGAAGAAGAAGAAGAAGAAGAAGAAGAAGAATAAGAAGTAAATGGCGATGGAATGTATTAAGAAAATGAGGAGAAAACGGATGGGAGGGGGAGGATTAAAGAGTTTTCGCTCGTTTGGGATTAGGCTGTTTTATTTCTAGCTCGGCTACGCCTCGCGCTCGCTACCTCGGGACTTTAGGGCGAGGGGAACACGGGGCGGAAGGAGAGCGGCATGAGGGTAGTGGGAGGAGGGAGTGGGGGGGGGAGTCTTCGTAATTTAAACAAGCATGTGGCGCAACATTAAGGAATGAAAAACAATACGCTATTAAAAACTTTGGCGGCCGCAAATCAAACTGGGACGTAGTTGCGTGGCACGATGGGGGGAGGGGCAGGGGGTAGAAGGAAAAATAAGTGTCGTAACGTATACTTTATCCGTTGGAAATCCCTTAGCCCTAATTACCAAATTTTCCTCGTCCTTAATTCAAGGCTGTAATTGCTCGCGCGCGGCACCCTCTCTCTCTCTCTATCTCTCTATCTCTATCTCTCTCTCGTCTCCACCCCGTCAAGGATATCATAAGGATCAAGGAGGGTCGAGCCTCCTTAATCAGCAGCGCCTGCCTCTTCTGCCGCGATCCCTCCAATTCAAGAGCCAGCCGCCGGAGTCCCTCGAATCCGACTCTCCGTACACCGCTCCATCCACCCTCCACCCAACCTATCCACCCTCCACCCTCCATCCACCCACCCGACATCTCATTGCCCCCTATATCATCATTTCTTTTTTAAGCCCGGAACGTTAGAGGCCATTAAATTGAAGAAAATGTTGCCGCAACGGCTATAAGAGCCCTGCGAACGGCCAAACTTTTATGTCTTATTATGAATTACACGGCTCCGAGTAGATTAAGCCTTATTTATATCTATCCGTGCAAGCATTCATCGTCCCGATAATACACGGGCCCCCTACGCGTACCTACATACGCGGACAGCATTTTATCTTTGGAATTATAACGAAATGAAGGCTTAATTCGTTCGTAAGCCGAGCCGATGAGAAGTTATCGAGCGTCGACAGTCGGTGGCGGTGGGGGCGGCGGAGGCGGTGGAGGCGGTGGAGGCGGAGGCGGAGGCGGAGGCGGAGGCGGAGGCGGTGGAGGCGGAGGTGGAGGCGGTGGAGGCGGAGGCGGAGGCGGAGGTGGCGGCGTGACTTGACTCGTGCTGTCGGAGCTCGGTCGGTGAGGTTATTGGGGGTAGAGGGGGGTGGATAGGTTGGGTGGAGAGGGCTTGAAAAGCGACGCTATTCGATTCCAGGTACCGCCGAAAGGTGCCTGCTGAAATAAACGGCAAAATAAAAAAAATCCGAGGGTGGTTGTGTAAAGTACCGACGGCCCGGTCACGGGGATCCCCTGTCGAAGAAAACGCAAGCGATCCGAATGGGGGGGGAAATACCGAGTGGAAATGACGCTTTATTAATAAACGAGGTATTCCACGCGGCCGTTGCGTCACGCTGCCTCTGTTTACAAACCGGGGGGGACCTGGACTTCCGGTTCGTGTGCCGCATGGCCGTCACGTCCGTTCGTTATTTTTATTCAGCCACGACGTTGACACCCCCCGCCTACCCTACCCTACCCTGCCCTCCCCACTCCCACCACCCTACCGCCGCCGCCGCCGCCGCCGCTGACAAACTCTCTCGACCCGAAAATAGCCGAGCGGACTGAGAGTCCCGCGACGACCGGCCCGCTCTCCCCCCCCCGCCCCTCGTGAAAATGAGCCGCGCACGTGCTTCCTCCCGGTTATCCGTGTTTTGCTGCTCGGTCACGTTTTCCCCTCGTTCGTGGAAAAACGACGGCCGAGCTTTTCCCGACCAATTACGGCACCACCACCACCACCACCACCACCACCACCACCACCGCCACCCACTCGCCGTCACCGCCTCCCGTCCTCAACCCCGGGCCACAACCGCCCATGAGTCGCGACGGCTTTCCCGTCGTGGGACAAGCGCGATGGACGTCGTCGACGGGGGCGAGACTCCCGGTGCCGATTCGGACGGCCTCCTCGGCCTAAGCAGCTCCTTACGTTCCGAGGCTCGGCCGGTCGTACAAAATAACAGGGAAAACAACGAAATCGCCGACTATCGGTGGAACGAGGCGGCGGCCCTCGCGTACGAGTAGGTGGGGTTATTGGGGAGGAGAGGGGGACGACGAGGACGAGGACGAGGACGAGGACGAGGACGAGGAAAAGAAAAACACCGTAAAAGCGTAGCTCGTAAATCGTGGCTCGAGGGCCGAGCCGAACGAGCTTTTATACGGTTAATCAATGATCTCGATCGACGTGATTTGACGAGAGCTTAATTACCGTTCGATCCGCCGAGCTCGACTTTCTCCCTTCTTCTCCCTTCTTATCCCTTCTTCCTCAGCGCCCCTTCTTCACCCCGAAGTAATGTAATGTAATAAATCGCCCGAGTGGTGGATGCGGCCGATAAATTCATGCCGGGAAAGGCAGCTAGAGCTTCGTCGTGGCCGGGCGGCGATCGATATTATTTTGGCGAGCTGCTCCGATGATCGGGCCCCCTTCCCTCCCACTGGGTATCACGTGGGCAAGGGGGGGGCCGGAGTTCTTTTGCGGGCTCCAGCGGGTGGATGTTGGCACGGGTAGGTACGTGGGTGGTTGGGTGGGTGAGTGTCCGCGGCCAGGGTAATGCGGCGCGCGTACGCACCGACTCGTCGTATCCCCTGAGGGACGGAGGGGGCGGGGGCCGGAGGCAACACTGCGCAAAAGTCCGGCAGTTTATTTTGCGTCATACGCGCGAAATGCCGGGAAAGTTATGGCTAGCGGTTCTGCGGCCGGGGGTGAGGGTGATGGGGTGAGGGTGATGGGGTGATGGGGTGAGGGGAGGATCCGACGGGAAGTCGTCCGTCGCTCGTCGGCTCGTAGACGTCGCCGTCGGCATTGCCTTCGAGTCGCCGGCTCTCCGTACCCTCCGCACACACGGGCGCAAACCTTCACCGCCCCTGCCACCATCACCACCACCACCACCACCACCACCACCACCACCACACACACCCCCTCCCCTCCCCCCTCCACTCCTGCCGCAGAGAACGAAGCTTGCCCCGTTCGATGGCCAATGTCGCGACGCTCTACGCGCTTCGACTCGATAAGCTCGCTTTTAACGTTCGCGAAAACTTTTTGCCCGCCGATGCATAGGTCACCGATGCCGAACAACAGGAAACCTGTCCTATCTCTCTCTCTCTCTCACACGCTCTCTCTCTTACACGCTCGCATTTGAAATTACTTACGCATCGCCTTGTCGAGTGCGCTCCGTAAGCACGCAGTCTCATTCTTCATCACAATGCCTTTCTATATCGGTCAATATCCCCTCTGCTCACCCCCCCCCCACCCCCCCACCCCCAAATACACTTTACTCTTGCAATTACTAGGGCGTAATTTATACGGGCGAAGGAGCATTAGCCGAGCCCTCGGCTTTATTTAACGAATAAACCATGAGCTCCGGCGCCAGAAGCGAGACACCGCGTATCATCGCTGAGCCTGGCTTATCGTATTTAATTATCTCTTTCTAGCCACCCCCCTTCCCCTCCCGAAAAGAATCTCTCCTCGAATCTTTACAATTTCTAGGTGGATTATTGTGGATCGAGGGGCCGGAAGTCGTTGCCGTATATCATTCCCATTGAGCCTTAAGCTCCCGAGCTGACCAACTTTTCTCGCGTACCCTGCTCACCACCAAGTGGTCCTCTCTCTATCTCTCTATCTCCGTCTCCGTCTCCGTCTCCGTCTCCGTCTCGCTTTACACCGACAACTGCGCACGTAAAACTAACTGTCGATATGAGAAGAAGAAGAAGACGAAGACGAAGAAGAAATGTTCAGTCCTTGCAAATCATCGACATCGAGGCAGTCGTAGCTCCACCCACCCACCCCCGCACCCACCCAACCAAGGCAGCGTAAGGGCGCTGCTGCTACGACGGGCTTTCGTTGAAAACTTTGGCTTTGGCTTTCCGTGGGGGGAGGAATAGGAGTCCTTGGGAACTGAAAATAGTCCGCGAGTTATCTCTCCGTCCGTTTAGAAATATCGCGGCCGCCGCTCGGGTTCGTAGTCTTGCGAGAAATTCACGGGGAAAAGCGTATACGTTGACTTGTACACCGCGGACTGGCCGGACTCGGACATTATAAAACGCAACGGTGCATAAGCATACTTTTACGTAACGTCCTCCTCCTCCTCCTCCTCCTCCTGCCCTCCCGCTATTGCCCTAACCGCAAACGCTCCGCCGACTTTTCAGGCATAACCGTAATTTGAGATTTGAGCCCCGAAGGGGTGGTGGTGGGGTGGGGTGGGACTGTTATAAGGAAGCCGTGGGATGATTGGTGTGGGGTCAGCAGCTGCTGCACCGTTAATCGAGTCCATTCTTTCCCGGGAATTCAATTAAGCGTAGAAAATTTCCATTCCCATTGGGCGCTTTATCCCCTCTCGGTTACATTTGTCTTACAAGGGGTTTCAAAGGATTCTGCTAAAACTTCCTTGTACGTTAGAGCCAAGCTAAGGTGACGCGTACTTGCCGTACATCAAGGGACGCCTACCGAGTCTCGCTCGGTCGACTCCCCTACCGCTCGACGCCCTCCTCCCTTAGGCCCGCTTGGTGGCGTGGCGAGGGGCGGGGCGGGGCGGAAAACCCTCTGCTCTCTGTTGGATTCCTGAGGGTCACTCGGGCCGATACCGTAGGCCGGTAATACCGTTGCAGGATAACAGCGAGGGGGGGGGACAGGGGGAGTGCGAGCGGCCGTGTCCATACTTATTTTCGTTGCCCTCTTCCTCGCCCCCCGCCACCGCCCACCCTTACTGGCGGCAATTGTCTAAACCTCCTGCTATCCCCGCGTCTCACGGAATATTCATTAGAGGAACCCATTGGAATCCTCGTAAAAAGGGAATTAATTAACGGACTAATTAGAGAAAAGGGCTGCTGCTCGAGGCCGTTGCGAGGAATGTCGAGGAATAGCGATACTCGCCGAGTGCCGACAGCAGGTCGTGCCCTGGAGGGACGTTGGAGGCCCAAGAAAAACAAAACGACAGAGCGAGAGAGAGAGAGAGAGAGAGAGAAGAGCTCGTTCGTACTAATCTCGTTGAGATAACAACAACAACAGCAACAACAGCAACAACAGTCGGCGGATTCTTTATTTAAGCGATTGTTTATGCGGTTGTCGTTGAGGGAGGGAGGGAGGGAGGGAGGGCAGAGGTTTTCGGGCCTCGGGCCGCCTCCGCTTTAATTTCAGGAGCATTGTCCGCGTTAGGGAAGATTACGAGTCGCGAGAGGAGCGCGCGCGCGCGCGCACATTAGCATTGTAAATAATAGCGGTTAGTATAGTGGTCGCGTTGTCCCGGCCTCGCCAATGTCCTCTGCGTGTGTGCGTGCGCGTGTGCGTACTGTCCTGGGGAATGACTTAGATAGGAGCGGCGGACGGACCTCCCAGGAGACCCGCACTGATAGCGCACAACGCCGAAACGTAACCCTTCCTTCCCCTCGTACCGACACCTCCGCGCTCTTTATGCCGAACGACAATGGCGTGGGCCGGGACTCGCTGGTTCGTTATCCCGGCCGGTCACGTTAACCGGTCGCGTTAACCGGTCGCGTTAACCGGTTAGCAGGGGCAACGTAAGAGCGCTCTCCACCCCCCCTCCCCCCACCACGGTCCTCGGCGAATTCGTAACATCCTTAAAGGCCGCCGGCATTGTGCGTGCGTACAGCAGACGAGGAGTAAGGTCCTCTCGAGGCAGGTTATTGGGGTGAGCCCTAGCCACGAGAGCGGTGCCGGAGCTGGCGAGGTGTCTGTCTGATGCAACCTCGCTAGGGAGCCGCATCCCGGTCCGCTCTCGCGGTACCTATGATTACGAAACGTCTCCGGGCAGCCCTCGATAAAGGCGACCGATAAATATCCGATAAATAGCCAAAGGAAGCGACCGCCTGACTCCCGCGCCCTACTCGACTCGACTCGACGCGACTCGACTCGACTCGATTAGAACCGCGATCCCCACCCCGTCCCCGTCCCACCCGCAACCCGTAAAAAAAAAAAAAAAAAAAAGAAAAAAGAAAACCGGAGCGCGACTACTCGAGTCGAGCCGAGGCCAAATACGGTAGTTGCTCTGCTGCAAAAGACGCTCTCTCTCTCTCGCTCTCGGCAACGGATTCCCTGAATTCGAGTCATCTCCGTCCCTCCGCCCCCCCTGCCACCTCCAGTTCATCTAATCGTTCCCTCGAATCCTCCTCCTCCTCAACCTCCTCCTCCTCCGCCACCACCTATCGTCCGCTCCAGTCCAGACAGCACGGACGCGCCGCTCGGAAAAACGAAATACTAAGCTTTAAATGGCTCGGAGCGGCAGCAACGGCGGCCGAGCTCGATCGACTCCGAAACGCCTATTACATTACCTAGCTTTATCTACGTCGGAGTGAGAGAGAGAGAGAGAGAGAGAGAGAGAGAGGTGTGCGAATGAGTGAGAGTGAGAGAGAGAGAGAGAGAGAGAGAGAGAGAGCGCGAAACATTGTTTATACTTTGGAAATGCGTTGTAATTATTGTGAACCTTTGTTTCACTTTATCGGCATACGAGAAAGAAAAAAGAAAAAAGTAAAAAGCATAAAGCATAAAGAAAAAAGAAAAAATTATTAGCCCCGAGGATTTATTATTCTCTTTATCGGGAACGATTAAATTTTATAGCATTATTCGAAAAATCTTTATTGTACTCGGCCGCTCGGCTCAACGCCGATTCCTTAGTTATTCCGCCGGGGCCTTTCTTTATTAATATTAATGAGACACTCGTAAGTCCCCGCGAGGCGACAACGAGCCTCAGCCCCCCCCCCTCCCTTTTCGTTTCAGTCCCGCGGACGTTAGCCGTAAACGTTTTAGATTCTCATTGAAATGACCAGTGGCCGAGATGATGATGATGATGATGATGAGGGGAGGGGGGGGGCGAGGTGCGCGGGAGGCCGCAGTGGCCGCTAACGATTACGGACTTGTTTAAATTACCTTTCTCGTTAAGTGGTAAGGCATTACCAGCGCAATGTCAGGTAACGGCCGTCCGAGCCTGTAAATCACCCAGGCCGGCAGAGTAGGTGCTACGGTAGCCCATTGTAATTTGATATGATAAGTGAAGGAGGCCGGGACGAGAAGTACACGTAAGAAGTGCACGTAAGAAGCGAGCGTAAGCGCGACCGAATTTTCGTGACCTCCCGGTGGAAAGCCACGACAAGACTAGCCGCTCCCCGCTAGACGAGATCCCAACACCTGGTACGCTTCTTCTTCTTCTTATATATACATATATATATACATATATATATATATATTTTTTTTTTATATTCCACCCCTCCTTTCCTTTCGTTCCTTTGCTTACAAAAGCGAGCGGCATGGCCGGGCGCATTAATTGCGGAAAGACGGTCGGGGCGGGGCGGGGGATGCTGCTGCCGTTGCTCATTGTGGCTAGAGCGGGACGCTAGAGCGTAGCGGAGAGGAGCCATAGTACATCCAACATGGCCACCGGGGTGGTCCTCGGCAGGCTAGGACCTGCCCCTCGTACTTTCACTCGTACGGCAAGGCCCCGAAAGCGGCTCTCCCCACCCCACCCCACCCCCCCCCCTGTCTTAGCTTTCTTCCGTCGCCCCGGTGGGGAGTCCCAAGTAAGAGCTCGTCCTCGAAATAGCTACAGTGCCTGCTCAGGCCTAGTCTACAATGACTAATCCCTACTCCATCCCCCCTCCCTCCCAACGCCACCGCCACCGCCACCACCACCACCACCACCACCACCTCATCGTCATCGTCATCGTCATCGTCATCGTCTTCCTCTTTTGCCGACGGTAAATGAAATTACACGTAATCCCGATGTGTGCCCTACTCCCTGATTTATCGATCGGATGATCCGACTCGGGCGATTCGGTTAGCCTGGATCGCATCGCGCCTTGCCGCTGAATCATGCCCAATAATTGCTACTGCAATAATTAATCGATGACGCGGATAGAGCAGGGTCAAGATGACGATGATCGTCGAATGCGGGCAGGGTCAGAGGGGGGCGGTGGTGGAGAGAGGGGGAGGGGGAGGCCGCGGAGCAATAATTTCCATGCTCTTCGAGTGCGAGTAAGAGTCATTATAATTTACAGCTCGATTCGAGTAATTATCGAGCCCGCGCTCCGAACTAACTCGAGCGCGTGGGAGTCGGGGGGAGGGGAGGGAGGCGAGCATTAGAGAATAATCGGCGAGCGCTCGAGGGCCGTCGGGTACTCACTTTTCTATTTGGATAACTTGTCATTGGCTCGAATCCCGAGATAAGCTTCGGAGCGCGGGATCGATAAATCTTATTTTATTAAGACAGTCGGTGGCCGGGCTTAATTGAAAAGTACGCGACGATAAGCCTCTCTCTCTCTCTCTCTCTCTCTCTCTCTAGCCGCGCTGCTCCGCTCCGCACGGCTCGGCCCCCTCCCTGCCCCCATCCCCCCTCACTGAGAACAACGGGGCTTTTTACAACTCGAGGGTCCATCATCATCCCGCCGAATTATCGTATCCGTCGATTATTATCCCCGTCTCGGCTGCTTGGCCCCTTATCCCGGGCCCCGTTATTTACGCCCCGTTCCTCCCTCCCTCCCGTCCCGCGGCAACGCGCGAAGGGGGTTAAGAAAACCGCTCGGCGGTAGCCCCGTGGGCCCGCGACTGCACGTAAAGCGACGGTGCGCGCGTCGCGCTCTCCCTTACCGACGCGGGCTCTCGCCACGACGAGAGGGGGGGTTCGCCGTACGGCGCTCAGAGGGCGCTCGCGTACCCGGACCACACCCGAGGCCTTCTTACGCTCGATCCACCGGTCCCGGCCCCCGGGAACACGGACGCCACGTGCTCCCCCGTGGATCCCCCGTATCACCAGTCCCGGAACGAACACCGCGGGCCAATTGACGCGCCCCCGACACGACACGAGAGCTCTACGGCTGCCCCTCCTCACCTCCTCCCTTCGCGGCTGCCCCCGTCGTTCTATATCCGAGCGCCAGATTCCCGATCTGTCGGGATTTTTTATGGCGACGGATCCCAGATGATGCCCGGATGAGAAATCCGCACACCGCCGTTGTTGACCCCACCCCAATAACCTCCGATCCACCCCAATAACCCACCCCAATAATCCCAATAACCTTTGGCCTCTTTTGTTTATTTTTACTTTTCCCCGACGTCCCGAGTCCCGGCTCATTATCGTCATTGGCTCCGCCGTACGAGCCCATTACGACAAGATTATTGCTGCGCGGTGCGGTGCGGTGCGGTGCGGTGCTGGTGGGAGGGAGGGGGGATAAGGAGCGTTTAAGGGGGAGTGCCTCGAGTGGCTCGGGCGCTATCTCTTTTCACGTACTATGGTCGCCCATTAAATTGATACGTCCTATCCGTCGCTGATGGAGCGGCCAACGCTTTAACGGCCCATAAAATTTACACTTCGCGTACGTGTTTTACTACCTACGCGTCAAGTTCACGGGCCCCGCTGCCGCCACCACCGCCGTCGCCGTCGCCGTCGCCACTCGGCCAACTATTATTACGTCTTTCATTGGCTTGGCTAAACCCCGTCATTAATCGCTAACGCTCCTCCCTCCCCAATCCCATATCACCTACCTCACCCCCCGCTCCTTCAATGCAAAAACTCCAAAGTAATTCCATGCCCTCCCGAGTGACTCTCCCCCTCCCCACCTCACTCTCACCTCACTCTCACCCCCTCTCTCTTACTCACACACCATATAGGTCTCGCACTCCAATTCACACGATCGCCAGAGACATTGGGGCCCACGCTCGATTTCTTTTACTGCCCCATAAAGGCGTACGTTGTATGCGGGAGCCGATATACGATACGCGGCTAATTAATGCCTATCCGAATAAAATCTTTATGGCTCTACCCGAGAGCTTATTTCAAGTTGTCTGGTCAATCCGTGCTCGCCAATGCTTTGATTTCTCTCTCTCTCTCTCTCTCTCTCTCTCACTCTCTCTACGTCTCCTTCTCAATTTTTATATACGTTTTATTTTCCATCGATTATCGGAGACACGAACGATCGCGTCGTACGTGGATAAAACGATCCAACGACCAGACATTCCAATTATAGATGAATTAATTTACAGCTAGGGAGAGAGAGATAGAGAGGGGGGCGAGGGGTGCGCGAGGAATAAATTCCAACGGGTCGCGCCTCCAAAGCTAAATGTCCAACAGTTTTTCCGAGCTTGGTGGAGTCTCGTATGAATAAACGTCAGAGGGGCGCTTACGGGAACGTACTCTCTCCCCCGCCCCCACCCCGTCCAGGACACTTAATCCGTATTGTTTTGTGGCTAAGTAAAAAGGGAGCCGGAACAATGTATACGAGGGCACGCCTCCGCATCTTGTAAATATGCCAAGGTAGAGGAGATAAGGAGCAATTTGGCTCGGAGGTGTCGACAGCCGTCGTCCAACGGAGGGGGAGGGGGGGCGGTGGTGAGTGAGGCCCGGTAAAGGCCGGCAGCACGGTGGTCGCGGTAGGAAAGTAGGCCGCGTCGACGGAGGCGGGGAGGGGGCGGGGTATTTCGATACGACCGCCAGGGTGTCGTAGGAGCCGGGTTGTTCCGCACCCGGGCAAACACGATCGCGCAGCTCCTTCGCCTCCTCGGCCGGCCCGGAACGCCTAGGGAACAATGGCTGCCTCGCGAAGGGTGTCACCGCCGGCCCTCTCCACCCCCTCCACCCCGGGAAAAAACGCCTCGGCGCCTCGCCCTACTCCGCTGCCCCGGTTTTTCCCGTATCCGTCCTATTATCCTTAGCCATTGGCATTATTGTCCTCGTGGCCGTTGCCAATGTTCCTTGGTATTGTCGGGGTCGTTGCTCGGCTTTGGCTTAATTAAGGGCAACGAGGCGATTATTATTATTATTGGCCCGGGATTTTAATAAAAGTCCGATAAGCCCCCAGTACCGAGCTAGGATTAATCGGGCCCCGAGACATTTTAATGCTAAAATTATACTTCGACGTACAAATCGCGCTGATTTCACTTCCCATAAGGAAGGACGTTCCCTCCCTGTCCCGTATAACATTACGGGGGTGGACACGTTGACAATACCGGCATCCGCTGCAATTACGTTCAATGGTTATCCGGAAAAGTTACAATAACCTTTCGCTGGATCGGTCGGGCCCTTTTTTCCGACTTGGGGCCGACTTGGGGCCGACGTGGGGTTATTGTACGGGCAAGGGGGGGGGGATGGGCATAAGGAAGCTCCCATTGGGTTCGAGGGAGCAGCAATTAGCGTTTAAAGCTACTCGAAGGCTCACTCGCACATTGGCTCGGCAGTCGGCAATCCATCGTAATATTACGATAACGCGAAAGTTTACGGAGATAAGGGAGCGTCAACTCGCGCTCCGTTGGCGTAGATAAAAAAAAAAAAAAAAAAAAAAAAAAAACGAGGGCTGCTGCATTCTCGGGCCGTTATCGGTAATCAGTAATGACCGAGAGCCGTAGGAGCCGCTCTTACGTTTTCTTAATGTGCAAGGCTGGTCCCCCGCCCCCCGCCCTCGGACAATACGTAAGCCGCGACGCTTCTCTCTCTCTCCCTCTCCCTCTCTCTCTCTCTCTCTCTCTCTCTCAGCCCCGCACCCGCGCTTCCACTGCTTCGTCGACTCGTTCTCGTTATTATTATTTTTGGCGAGAGAGGGGGGGGGATGGCGGGAAGGCAGGGGTCGGGCTGTCCCTTTCTACAGAACTTTCGAGCTCCCCCCACCCCACCCCAGCCCAGCCCTACTGGGGCTAGCCTAGCCGTCGTCGCCGCTTTAATAATAGGCCGGTAACGGCGCGGGAGATGTTGGCCGATACTCGCCGAATGTCTTCCGCACTCGTAACCTAATGACTCCGTGGACTCGTTGGGACGCCCGCGGCCCGCTATCGGCGCCCTCGTCCACGGTAATTTATTAGCCGGTGCCAATCCCGTGGTAATTCAATGGCAGCCTGTTATTGTTAACACCGCGAGATATCGTCATAGTACGTCAGATAGGCGAGAGTGAAGCGAGGCGAGAGTGAGAGTGAGAGAGAGAGAGAGAGAGAGAGAGAGAGAGAGAGAGAGAGTGCGGTTAACAACGTAATGCCTGTAAATAGGAAAAAATACGAGCTGGCATTGGGAGTAGTGGGGAGGTAGTGGGGGTGGGGAGGAGGAGAGAAAAAAAAATAAAAATAAAAAAAAAAAAAAAAAAAAAGAATGAGCGAACGGCTCGGAAGTTTAATTAACAATGTTACGTAAAGAGCGATCGATCATAGGCGAGGCATTTATTTTAATAGCAACCTTCCATTCCGATGAGATCCATAAATCAGGCCGAGGAGGAGCGTGGAATTCGCGGCTCGGATTAGCAGGGGAAGAAAATCGTAAATTCCAATGGTCGCTCTCTTACTTACTTACTTACTTACTCTCTCTCTCTCTCTCCGCTCCGTCTCTCTCACTCCGCTCACTCTTGCTCGCTCGCTCGCGGATATACACACACACACACACAGAGAGAGAGAGAGAGACGCGTAAGTCACGGAGGCAGTGCATGTCGGTCGGTCAGTCGTACAGCGAGCCTTTTCATGATTAAAAGATTTGCGAGCGTGCGGGTCGGGTCGCGGGGGTAACTATAAATGGCCGTCAATGGCCGTCGAAAATATAAACGGCAAGAGTTATCGATGGGGCCCCCCCCCCCCCACCCTAATGCTTTCGACACCTTGACGAAATAGAAATTTTGGCCGCGAGGCCGACTCGCTCCGATAACATCAACAACGCAACAATGTTGGCCTGGCCTGGGTTATTGGGGTTATTGGGGTTATTGGGGTTATTGGGGTGGCCCATTGTCCCATCATCGCTACGGATAATCATTCGCCGGCGCTCGGCCGTTCCTTTGGCCCATCGCCGGCCATCGCCGCCCATCGCCGGCCATCCTTTCACACCACTGCCCGTAATTTTGGCATCGACGCTGCTTACCCGTCTTAGTGTCTTAGTGGTCGTCGTCGTCGTCGGGGGGGGGGAGCGGAGGGGAGTGTCTGTCAGACCCACGCGAGACCGCTGCAGCGAGAGAGTGTGTGTAAGAGAGTGTGTGAGAGAGAGAGAGGAGAGGCGCGTGGCCCGACGCCCTACACGGCGGCAATCCGCACACCAGCTGCTCGCGGGTAAGCGCGCAACCCTCCTCTGCCCTCCTCTCGGCCCTCCTCTCGGCCCTCCTCGCTTCGTTAACCGTTTTTCTTCGTCTTTCCCGAGCCTCTTCTCCAACACGCCCCCTCCGTATGCCCTCCCACGCGCCCTCTCCATCACCTTTTCTCTTCTTTTTTTCTCTCTCTCTCTCTCTCTCTCTCGCTGTCCAGGTCGACGTGACCCCCCTCCCTCTCACCCTCTCACCATATCTATCTATCTATCTACCTACCTATCTATCCGCCCGGTAAACCTCGTGCTCGCGGTCTTTGTCCATTGGACGAATTCGATTTCTCCCAAAGAGTGCCAAAGAGTCGTCCTCGCGAGCCCCTGATGGTAATCGGTCGATTCGACGTATCGACGATACGCAGCATCGATCTATCGATTGTCTTCCCCGTCCGTTTGTTTACCTTAACCGCGCTCTTTCGCTCTCCTCTCCCTTTATCCCATTATTCCCGAACAAAGCCAAAAAAAACCTCCTCCTTACGTTTACTTCTCCTTACAAATTTTACCACCCCGTCGTTCTTCCCCCCCGTCCCCCCTCCCCGCCCCTCATCCCTTAAAACACGGGGCGAGCCCTCGTCGAGCCTCTCCTCCCGTTCGCTCTGTGCCCGTTTTTTTATTTCTTACTTTACTTTTCACTTTATTCCTTTATTTATTTATTTATTTATTTATATCCCATCTCCCCTCAGCCCCCTCAACCCCCCTCAACCCCACGACCCGCTCCCATTTAATTCATCCTGCTCGGCCGTAATTCAAGCGTCCTTTACGCCAGACGACGGCGCTTTATCCCACGCCGGCCCTTTATTTCTCGGAAATTTTGTCGTTGCCGAGACCCGCGCGCGCTTTTGCCATTTTCTTTTATTCATTGCAGATTGTCTGGTGGTGGTTTTTTTTTTTTTTTTTCCCCGGTTAAAAGTAGACGACCCCGCCCTTCCAGGGCCGACGGGGGCCCCGCTGAATGCCCTGCACTCGACCCATTTGTAATTGATACGTCACTCTCTCAAGCCCAATAACAGCCCGCGCGCCTACTTCCGTATACACGTACGTTATATCCACTGCGCCCCCCCCCCGCCCCACGCCCCGACCCTCCTCGCTCGCTAGCGAAATATATTAAATCCCGGCCATTTTTCCCATATTAAATCCTCGTTCGCCTTTAGTCGTTGTAATACCGAGCTTTTAAGCCTATCATCTCGTTGGTTACATGGCCTCGGCTGCCGTACATACGCCCCCTTCCCGTACCCCCGTCGACCCGGGGTCTCACTTCTCAATCCTCGGCATGGGAGGCCTCCCCTCATTATTCTCGCGGGCTACGCGCCTTGTAAATACCTCGTATTTTCAGGCGAACTCGTTCCCCGCTCAGCACGAGAACCTCCTTACTCTTCTCGTGGCTGCGTTATCGAATTCTCGGCTTTAGCGAGAGACAATATTCGCGTACGCGCTGCCTCACCAATGCTGAGGAGTCCTTGGGAGTCCTTGGCCGTCGCAACGACTCGTCGTTCCCAGCCGATCTCGACTAGGCCCCGTACCCGCGGCTTCCCCTACGCCGCCCTCAATAACCCCAAAGCTTAAAAAGCAACGAGCGACCGGCGACTTTTAACTTTGCATGTCCCGATCACATGAATTTTATTTATCTCTCCAATAAACCCCACTCCAACGCCACTCTAAACCCCACCCCACCCGCTCGTGCGCGCGGGGCTTGGCGCGTAGCTGCAATTATTATTTATTCGCCGGTTGTCGGTACTCCCGGCGCAGCTGTCTGCCCCATGGCCTACGCACTCCCGGACGCGGAGGGAATCGATAATTCACGTTATAAGCCGAGCGCGAGCGCGAGAGAGAGATAGAGAGAGAGCGTCATTCCATTTCGTTAATCAATAAATGATTATGGTAAAAGCCCGTGGCGGGCGTCGAGCCGCGAGTTTACTCGATCGGTGCCCGCGTCTCCGGATCCCGGACGCCGGAATCGTAATCTCGACTAAATAAGTAAATTGCCCGCTCGCTACGGGATCACAAGTTCAAGGGGGAAGGCTTTTCGCCGAGGGGTGAGGTGGGGGTGAGGGGGTGAGGTGAGGTGAGGGGGAGGAGATAGAGATTAATTAATAATATATTTATGGAAGACAATGTCGGGAGGTTGTTGGGGATAATGCCGCGTAATATTCTTCTGGGCGGTCAAAAGTCCTACGGGTCCGCGTAATTTATGGGGATAAGAGGACGTGCGTAGTAGGAGAGTAAGACCGGGACTGACTCACTGGGCAAAAGGTGGGCTGCTCCGCGCCACCGGTCCACGAGGTCGCTGTGCTGGGACGGGGAGACGGGGAGACCGGGGTATGGTGACGGGGTTGGCTGGCCGGCGTACGTGTGCGCGGGTGACCCACTCGGGGTGTCCGGAACGAATTGGAGCCGCACGCAATAACTCGCCATTAAGGCTGTGCGAGCGGCCGATAGGAGCGCTCGCGAATCCGTCAGCGGGAGTCGCGGGGCCCCATCGCCGTAGCAAATCACGCGGAGGCATCGCCCGGCAATTACACGGGCCTGCGAGCCTTCGTTTGAGGCCGATAAATAATTTCAAGGCTCGTTGGGGCCGCGGTCTGCTCCATCACCCCCGACTGATTTATCCATTCCTGGGCGTAGTCGTCGTCTGGTCGTCGTCGTCGTCGTCGTCTTGTCGTCGTAGTCGTCTTGGTCGTAGTCGTCAGTTTCAAAACACGTGACTGGCTAAGGTGATGCCATGTATTGTCGACGACGGTGGTCGTCGTTCAGCCGTTTCTCGAATGAGCCACTGCTGCTGCACGACCGCCGGACGATAGAGATTTTTACCTAAGCTGGGGGCAATTAGCCGCTTGATAAACGCGGAGAGGTGAGTCCCGAGGTAATAAGTAACGGATGGCTGAGCGAGCGAGACGAGCGAGGAAGGAAGGAAGGAAGGAAGGAAGGGACGGCGTGAGTGAGTGAGGAGGGAGGGAGGGAGGAAGGAAGAAGAGCGGCCGGGCGGCTCCTCGACAAGGAGAGGAGGAGGAGGAGGAGGAGGAGGAGGAGGAGGTTCTTCCCTCTTTGGTTGGCGAGGCTCCTTTGATGTCCGCGATCCCATAAACTTGTATGTCCCCTCCCCGCTCGCCCAACGAAAGACCCAACTCCACATTATTTATACGCGGGGGCAACGCTCTGCGCGGTCTCCCCTCCGACCGGAGGGACTCCGAGCTGCGTTACGTTTCACGTGTCCACGCAAATGCACGCGTGCTCGAGTTTACACATGAATGCAAACTGTCCGGGACCCTCGTCGCCCGTCCTCCTTCTTCCTTCCCTCCTCTCGGACTCCGCTGCGCCCTTGTCCGCGGTAGGTTGCGATCCGCAGATATGATATTGAAAACTTTGCGTGGCTGTGGCCGCTGCCGTCGACTAACCGCTCGATTCCTTTTTTTCCAAGCAGGGTGAGCGCCCTCCTCCCTCCCCCCATCCAACTCCACCTCCGCCTCCGCCTCCACCACCTCCACCTCCGCCACCTCCTGATCCTACTCCGAGAGAGCCGCGGTAAACAATGCATTCGTCGGGAGAGGGGGGGGGGTGGCGCGGTGCAGGGGCGATAATACTCCTCCCTCCCGATCCCTCTTACACCGGCTTTCACCTATTATCTTTAATTGCTGCCTGCCCCCGGCCCCGGCTACCTCGGCAGCTAGAGAGCTCGGAGGGCTCGGAGCGGCAACGCGCTCATGGGGTTATTGGGGTTGCACGCGAGGGGCCAGGCATGGGTGGGGTGGGGTGGGGCGGCGCAGACCGCCATGTAAATGAGGGCCGACATCGGCGACGAGTCTGCCCTTCCATGTTCAAACGTGGACAAAGTCGCTCGACCCACCCCCCACCCCCACCCTCTCTCTCTCTCTGTGTGTGACCACTCGGTAAGCTAACTACGGCTAATGGAAACAACTTCCACCTCCTCCTCCTCCTCCTCCTCGTCCTACCCCCCTCGCGTTAAGTATATTTTCCGCTCCGTCGGACGTCCAGCTTCCAAATCCACGCCCGACGTGCCGATGATGCGCCTCCCCTCCAGCCCCTGCGGCCCATCAATAAACCCGCCGTCAATAAACGGTCGATTATTATTGACCTTCGGGAGCCACGGGAGTCCGTGCGAGCAATAATTATTTCCGACGCTTGTAACGTAGCGAGTCTCGTCGGCACTCTCGGGATCAGCTCTCTCCTCCTCCTCCTTAAATTATTACACGAGATCGTTATCCGACCCCCTCGAATTACTACTACCACTACTACTCGCCTCGCCTCGCCTCGCCTCGCGTCCCTGCCGTTGCTTCTATATTTACGTTGGAAGAGGACGGCGGGACGCGCGGTCGCCTCCTGGTGACTTTTCGTCAACTTTCGCGACCTTGGACTCCGTGATCTCGTAAGCGCATGGCCCAGTGTGAACGGCCCGTCGAGTAAATGCTTTTCTATTCGCCCTGACCGAGGAGACTGAGGTTTCCTCCCGAAGGCGCCGCTGCCGGTCCACGGTAATAAGACCGTCCCAACAAAGGGCTCCTTCTCGGTCCACGAAGTCGAAGGGGGGAGAACGGATGGCCGGTGAGCTGGGCCTCGGACTTGGGGGGCCCTTGATCGACGCGCTTTCCTCTCGACACGTATGCGAGACGTCGGGCTCGCACCACCTCCACCACCACCACCACCCCCCCCCCATCCCACTCAGCCGATTGCTCTCCTCGGACACGTACTTTTGCATGAAATTCGTTATACTCCGAGGGTATAAGATTTCTTCTTCTTCTTTTTTCTCTCTCCGCCGCCGCCGCCTCCCCTCTCTGTCTCTCTCTCTATCCTTCGGAAGCTTATTTATAGCGCCGGGGATTTATGTTATTATCTCTGGTGGTGGTGGTGGTGGTGGTGGTAGTGGTGGTGGTAGTGGGGAGGGCTGGCGGCTCGTAAGAGTTACTCCCTTCTATTATCATTCGCGAATAAAAAAAAAGGGGGGGGGGGGATGGGGAGGGAAATATATCGTTGGTAGGAAAAATGGATGATTATTTAAGGAGATCGTTGTCCCCTGGGCTTATCTTGTAATGGACGCGTGTTCTCGTTGATATGGATACGAGCCGCTCACCCGCTCACCCGCTCACCCGCTCACCCGCTCTCCCTCAGTTGGCTCCCCTCCTATACGTCCGACTACCACCAATGCCCGAGAAAAATCCCCGAATGAGGGACTTCGAGGAGAATGAGGAGGAAGGGGGGAGGAGGGGCGTATCTTTCTGGAAAATGACTGGCTTGGCATGTTTCCTTCCATGGATAAGCAATTAATTAGTCGCTTTTGGATGGTCTCCAAGTACCGAGTTTTGGACAGAGTCCAAGCTTTTCCCTGATAACTCGAGCTCTTCACATAGCGAAGGAGCGAGCGAGCGAGAGAGAGAGAAAAAATCCTACCCGGCTGCCCGTAGCTTTATCGTTAGGTGCGCCTCTATAGAAGAACGAGGACGGCAGACCAAGGGATCCATGATGATCCATGATTGCGAATGAATCGTCAATCGCTCGGCGGGA
The DNA here is from genome assembly GCA_018883505.1 of Ceratosolen fusciceps. Lineage (NCBI taxonomy): Eukaryota > Metazoa > Arthropoda > Insecta > Hymenoptera > Agaonidae > Ceratosolen > Ceratosolen fusciceps. The sequence goes on along the minus strand of RCIC01000022.1, from coordinate 1,093,381 downwards.
AATAATATCATTGGATGGACTTATGGATGGGCCCGTGGCCGGCAACGGCACCCATCATTACCCTGCCGTTAATTTGGATATTCAAGAAACCTGACGTAGGGGGATGGGGGGCAGGGGACGGCAGACGATCCCTTTGGAGAAGAAGGATTACGAAACGTAACGATTCGCTTGAATAATAAGCAAATAATTAGCCTCCTCTTCTCCTCTTTGCATTCGACGAGCTCATTCGGCTCCATTCGTACGATGATATATATATATATATATATATAGAGAGAGAGAGAGAGAGAGAGAGAGAGAGTCGTTGAACGGGCGTGGGAGGTTATTGGGAAGGAGATGTCTAAGCACCAACTGTGGCGGTCGGTCGGTCCTCTTATTGGGAAAATATAGGGGAATCCCCGATGAGTCCGGGGCAGCCGCTCGCGCGTCCAGTCGCGCTTTACCAGGGTGGTCCGAGGTCGTCTTCTGCAGCCTCGACGGCGCGTCTCCACGGAATGCCAAGTAAGAGAAATAGTCTCTCTAGTCTTGTTCCTGTTGTGCCACGGACCGTCGTCATTATTTTTTGGTAGATCGCCGCTCTCGGCTTCAACCACCACGAGCATGCGAGAGCGAGTGAGAGAGCGAGCGAGTGTGGGAGAGAGGGGGGTTGGAGCAAAAGAGAAAGCGAAAGGGCTCTTATATGGGAGGAAGAGCCTAATGGAAGCCGGCGGAATGGGGTCCGCGATTCTGTTCGGACCCGGTGGGGAACGCGTACGTGTAACGCCATGCATCATTTTTCGAGAAGGGCAGAGGGAAAGGAGGGGAGAGGGGTATAAAAAAAAGACCGGCGCGATAGAGTTTAAGGGCAGGGGTCTCTCGGGCCAAGGGGTAGGGTGAGACGGGCCAGTCGAGAGTGGCCAACGTCCGTGGCTGCCGAAGAAGGTAGCGGGAGGTAGCGGGAGGTAGCGGGAGGTAGCGGGAGGTTAGCGGGAGGTTAGCGGAGGGGGGGGAGACAGGGGAGACCAAAGGCCACCGCTGGGTGCGTTCGTTGGCTTGGTTTTTCGGCTACGTGGCTGCGTGGCCACCTTCGCTTCTGCTCCGGGTAAGAGAGAGCGAGAGAGAGAGAGAGAGAGAGAGAGAGAGAGAGAGCGGAGCAACGAGACAGCGAAGGCGCATACTTGTCGACTTTGGGTCCGGATTTAGTCTTGGGAGCACCGAGCGATAATAATATCCTTCCCCGACTCCCAATCAATTCTTGGCTTTCCGTCCATTGGACGAATTCTAAGCGGCCGCTGTCCCTCCTCTTGAATTGAACAGGTGATACGGGAGCGATGGATTCCTCGAGGTAATTAAGTGCAGCGGCTCACGGGTGGAGTTGGTAACGTGTCGAGGAAATCGCTTAGCCGACAGCAAGAGGAGGAAGCGTCCCGAGGCAGACGCAGAGGCGGTCGTGGAGCTGGAGCTGGAGCTGGAGCTGGAGCTGGAGCTGGAGAAGGAGGAGGAGGAGAGAGGAGGAGGAGGAGGAGGAGGAGGAGGAGAGAAAGAAAAAGACCGCGAAGGAAGAAGTATTTATTACATGTAGGAAGAAAGTGGGGCCAGGAGGTCAGCCCGTCTACTCTCGTGGAATCCACGTGTGTGGGAAGGGCGTGCAGGCCGATATGACAAAAGAGGAATAATAGGATGGAGCGGGGTGTGGGGTTGGGGTAGTACCGGTAATACCGTCGGCATAAACGATAAACAAAAAGAAACACTCCTCGCAGCGTGGTACCACCGGGTAAGTGGGTGTAATGAGACGGCCGCCGACCAAGAGAGGATTTCTGCGGATATCCAGCATCCATCCGCCCGAGGACTTCCTCCCCCGGTGCCAGATAAGGATGACCTTAGCCGAGGGATCACCCTTCCCGGCCCTTCGACCGACCGACGGCCAATTTACTTAATAAATCCCCGCGGGTTTCCTTTACCTCGACTCTCCTTTTTTTTTATCGCGCGAGCTATTCAGAGGCCATGGGTGGAGAGACGGTGGGAAAGAGGCACCCGAGTCGTGTCGACTGGTCGGGGGCAGGGGGGGGGAGCGCGAGGTGAAATAGTACCCAAGTATCGGCTCATCATAGACGGACGCATCACCGTCATTTCGATGCTTTTCAGCGTAATAACCCCAATAACCCCACGCCCCGATCGACCAAAATTAACCGTCTATCCGTTTAATATATATATATATACACATAAATATCTATATATATATATATATATATTCGTCCAAGTCTCTTCACAAATCCACTTGATTTTCCAAATGCTTTCAATATTTTCCGTCCCGACGCTCGATTGAATCAAGACGTCGTCGTCGAGCGGCAGCAGCGGCGGAGGGCGGGAGGAGGGTGGGAGGAGGGGAGAGAGGGGCGCATAAAACGCACTCGAGCTCGCCGATGATATATAGATAATTCACGTAAGTCGAGACCCTCGATGGGCCGGGTGATCGTTAATGCTTAATCACGTGTAAAATCATCAGAGTTCGCTCGATATTCGTTGGGAGTCGCGTTACGAGACGCGTAGAGGGTTACGTGGAGGGGAGGCGGGAACGTCCGAGCGCGGCAGCGCGCACGTCCGAGTCCGAGTCAGTTTTTAATTTGAAAACAAGTGGGCGAGTGTCGTAATAACGTTTGCCCATCACGGAGGTTTTCGAGGATTATTTGAAACTGAGGGAAGCTCTCGTGGCTATATCGCGACGCAATAACTTCTCGGTTAACGGGCTCAGTAGAAGGGTGAGTATAGCAGGGTAAGGGGATATCGGGATTGACCGTGAGCGGGGTGGGTGGGTGGGAGAGGGAGAGGGAGAGACCCTACGGATCAGCGACGTCGAATTGTTCGGGGCTCGAGTCTCGGGTTCTTTTTCACGAAATAACCAGGACACACTAATGCCCCGGACCATAAATCGACGGTCTCGGGGACGCGGGCGCAGGTAGATGGCGCGTTGCCCAAATGGCCGAACGATGTAGCCCACGGATCGCTTCCAATGTCCGCTCGGTTGATACGGGAAAGAGAGAGAGAGACGTTTCAATGGACACGGATGAGCGCTCATTGACTTACGAAACTGGAAAAGCCCTTGGAGAAACGTCGCCTATCCCCCGGGATACGAGCTGCACCTCCGCGGGCCAATATCCTTCGAGTGCCACACCCATCCCCGTCCCCCGGACGCCACTCGCTCCTTCCTTAACCTCTCCTCCATCTCCACCTTCTCCACCTTCTCCTCCACCTTCTCCTCCTCTCGTCCGGCAGCGCTCCGTCAAAGCCGTGAGAGGATCATCGCTCGATTATATTCCCATCCTACCCGGTCGCACCCCCCCCCAATAACCTCCCCGCCGCCACTGCTCACTATTCCCAACGCGTGCACCACAAAAACCGAACCGTCAATTACCACGCGATCATGATGGATTTTCAATTAAACGCTTCTTCCCTTTATCGCGCCTTGTCATTATACTCCTTTATCATCATCATTGTGATTATTGCTGCTCCCGCCGTCCTCGCCGTCCTCGCCGTTGTCGTCGCCGTCGTCAGCGTCCTCGTCGTCAGCGTCGTCAGTCGTCGTGGTAGTGGTAGTGGTTTGTTGCGGATGCCGTTTACGCTTCATCGTGCCGGTCTATCCGACAATAAGACCGACACACGACGTTGGAATATTCCGAATGGAAATTATCTTCCCGTGCGAGACGAATAATACAACAACAACAAAAATGAAAACAACAACAAAAACGAAAACGAAAACGAAAGATAGGTAAGGTAAGGTAAGGTAAGGTAAGGTAAGGACGGCGGGAGGCGGCCATTATCCCCCCGCGGGCATGTGAATCTCAAATTGTGCGCCATTACGCTTTTTCGTTATTGTTTTATAACGAAAACGGGAAAAGGTTATTGGGGAACACGCGATGCCCGGCATTGGACCCATCCTTGTGGCTCTTCTCTCACTCGCTTCCCAGGCTCCGGGTGCCCAGCGACAAGACGTTTTCTCGCGCACGCGGTCCACCCGGGCACTGTAATCACTAACGACGACTTACTTGTCCAATCGAATTACCGGTAATCCGTGCGTTTATTCGCTTTTATTGCTACATCTCCACCCCACCCCACCCCTCTCTCTCTCTCTGTCTCTGGTTGGTTGGCTGGATCATCGTCGTCGCGATTGATGATTTCAGTTAAAGCCGGTGAAAGGGGGATAATCTAGCTCCTTACGAATTGACATTGTGTCTCGCTGATTGTGTACTGAGCACAACGAACCTTGCTCCTGCATTAAATCCCCTATCTCTCTCTCTCTCTCTCCAGCTCTCTCTCCAGCTCACGAGAAATACGTGTCTCGGGCAACGGGACATCGTTAATCCAGTTCTCCGAAATGCCGGAGCCGCGATTCATTTGAATAATTACAGGGACAAGCAGCCGAACTCTGACGAATTTTCCTTCGTAGCATAAATTACTGGGGGGCGGGGTGGGGACTCCTGGGCTCGGCTTCGACGACGCTGACGACGACGACGACGACGACGACCAAGAGGCCGAGGAAAAGAGGTCGATCCTACGGATCTAATTGAAACGTAATTTTCAACATGATCGTTGATCGTTGATCGTTGACCCTTGACTCTCGGCCGGCGTATAAAAACTTTGTCGTGCGCGCGCATGTAATTTTTATCGATACCCGGTCTTATCTCGATCTCGGGACCTGGGCCTCGTCGAGATTATACGCCAAAGACGATTGAATTTCCGAGATACGGAGCCCCATGTGAATACGTAAAGGGGATCGGTGGGGAGCGGTGGGGGGGATTAACGACCTACGTAATGTCAAAGTAGAATGGATGGATAGTAATGAAAAGCGAGCCATTACGAGCGTTGGATCCTCGAGCTTTCGTCGGACGTTCCATGCAACGTTGCGTTGCTTTATATCAACGGGGAGGGTGCGGAGCTAGAGGCGACCGGTCGGCTACGTGGTAGCTCGCCAGCATCGGCGAGATGGGGTTATCGGGGTTCGGTCGGGGAGGTACCGCAGCCCGGAGGTAGGACGGACAAAATAATGAGGAAGGAGTGCGGCGGAGGGGGGGGGTGGAGGGAGTATCGAAGAAAGCGCGGCTCGCGTTGCAATTTAAGCGGTTAACTGGAAAAATTATTGTTATCGAGGTGCCGGGGCTCGCGTCCAACCTCCAAGCTTAACGCCCATTGGCTCTTCGACGGGTAATTCCTCGGGTAAACCCGAGGCACCCCCGAGCCCGGTACATTTCGCCGTATAATGCCAAAGCGAGCCGTGATCGAGCCGTGATCGAGCCGTGATCGAGCCGTGATCGAGCCAACCATCCAAGGGGGATTATTAATTTTTCATTACCCCCCCCCCCTCTCCGAGCTCCTTGCTCTATCCTAGAGCTACGTAGTACCGTGGGCAGAGAGGGTAGTTGAATTAGTCGGCGAGCGGGCATGCGCGCACGCGAGCATCATCGCCAAAGTAATTGCGGCCCCTCGTCGATCGTCGATCCTTCCATCGATAGATCCGATCGAGCGCGGCTACTCTCCCTTCCCGCTAGACAATTATTTGGAGGCGGGGGGGGGGGTCCTCCCGTAACGACTCCCGTGACACCGCCCACCCGCCACCGCCCCCCCGCCACCCCCACGCGCGCGCGCGTGATTTCATTAGTTCGGCTGCTTTACGGGAGGGTTGGAATAGAAAAAAAAAAAAAAAAAAACGCGGCCGGCAAATAAAGCGGAGAATTTGCATAAAGAAAGTCCGGCGCGATACGTCACCGCTCTCCCAATATACCTCGGCCCCGGTAAATTTTATTCGGCTTCGAATCGCAGAGGAATGCCCGCTCGCTCCTGGTAGGTGTGCGTCTGCGTCCCCGTCTACGTCCCCGTCTGCGTCCCCGTCTGCGTCCGCGTTCGTCGTGGGCAGTGGCGGGGAGGGGGGGTGGCGGGGAGAGGCGTAGAAAAATTTACTGGCTGGCAATAACAACTTCCGGGTGTAAATCGGCCCCGGTGGAGGGAAGGACTTCCCTACCCCCCCCACCCCCCCTCTATCACAATATTCCCGACGAACCCATCGCGCGCCGTCCTTTATTCGTGCTAATAAAGTACGTATCGGCGCTTAGAACGAAACTCGGTAGTGACGCAGCCCCTCGAGTTTGCGCGACTCCGACCCGGAGCCGTAGATTCGGCTCGGCCTCGGCGCTCCGACCCCGCGACCCCGCGACCCCTTTCCCATTCCCATTCCCATTCCCTCGCGCCCTTAGCTATTTCGGCGATCGCGTAAATCTCCGCGGGCCAAAGTCGCACTCAATATTGTGACCGAAGGAGTAAAGTATCGAGTCTCGCCTCCCCTCGCCAATATCTCTCTCTCTCTCTCTCTCTCTCTCTCGAGTATGTACTCACGGACGCACACGCGCACCGCGCACGTAGGGCACAGGGGGTGGGGTGGGGGGCGCTCTGCCCCCTTTTTCCCAGGTCGATACAACCGTAATGCCTCGCACCTATAAACTTACGTGCCATCGTCAATTCTCAGGCGGAGGTCCTCCTCTACCACCCCACCACCCCGCTCCCCCCTCAATAAGCCCAACGACCCTTGATAAATAAGATATGACGTTTAACGAATGCGTTAAGCTAGACAAATCACTGAGCGGGCAAGGGGGGCCCCGGCACTCTTATTATTATTATTATCCTCCGGAGGATTTTTTTCTTCTCATCCGGGTACGTGGATCCCTTGGCCAAATAAATTGTAAATCAGGTGCCGAGCTCGGAGGTCAGCCTTGGCTAACACGGCCTACGAATCACCTCCCGTCCCCCCCCCCGCGAATTGGCCGCGCGTTCGGCGTATCGGCCAGGGTATTCGCGAGAATTAATGAAAAAAAACGTAGCGGTGGAACGAGGTGGTGGATGAGGTAACGCGTGTCCTCAGAGTAATCACGGCAATAAAGCGCGTGGCCGGGCGCGTTATAAATTTCCAGAGGCGTAATTTAATGCGTTTTAGCGAATGGTCTATTTTATTCAATGGCTCGGGTTTAATAACATCAATGCGAGCTAATGCTCGGAGGCGTTTGTGCACAACCGCCATTAAAACTCCTGCCGCTCCTGCTGCTCCTGCTCTCCGCCGCTTCTTCTACGTAAAGAGATAGATAGATAGATAGATAGATAGAGAGAGAGAGAGAGAGAGAGAGACAGAGAAGAGTTGCGCGCGAGCCCCCCACCCCACCCCTACCCTACCCTTCCCATTCACAGGGCAGACATTTAGAGCTGCGTCTCCCTCCCTCCCTCCCTCCCTCCGCCTCCTACTCTTCATTTTACATCGGTAGATTTAGCCACTCTTTACAGCCACAAGGATACCACGACGACGACGACGACGACGACGACGACAGCGGCAGCAGCGGCAGTGGAATCAAAATCGCGGGGCTCTGATTATTTAGGGTCACGTGTCACCGGGAAACGGAGCCTCCCCTGTCCCGCCGAACCTTCCTTTCCATGCCATTGTCGTATCGGCAAACGACAACAGCCTCTACTACGAAATAGCCTAAACAATTACTACCTCACTAGACTCCCAGTAAATGTCCGGGGATCGGCCTGCCTCGAAGACGACCTTTCCCGACGAACTGACGACCGTCGGTCGGGGAAAAAAGTGAGCGGCGAGTCGTCGACGGCGGCTTCGCGCAATCAGCGCCAGAAAATCTCTTCCAGAAAATCCTCCTGGATTCAGCATCCCCACCCACCCACTCCGCCCAAATGGCCACCGAATTCCCAAGATCATAATAATACTGGCCTATTGACGAGTCGCCGCGTATTTATTTATTCCTCTCAATCCTCTCAATCCTCTCATTCCTCTTATTCCTCCTCGCCGCTTTTTTAACGTTTACGGGTAATCCGTAAAAGCGCGCGCGCGCGTTCCCTCACCACTAGCGCAAGCGAGCACAGGCTGCGTATGTATATAATTTATTTCCCCGGTCGATATCGATTGGAAAGAATGTCGACCGCTCAATCCTCGTAAGAATTTTAGGCATTTTGGTTTTTTTAATTTCCTTCGAAGGCGGGGTGGGGGGGGGGGAGAAAGAGAACAATGGGAGGGCTTCAACGGTCCGTTGGAAGAAATGATGATGAATCGCAGGATCCGTCCAAGATTTATCGGCGTAATAATACGGCCCTCGAGCTTAGATCATCGCGTCGTCACGTCACTGTCCTTGCTCTTCTTCATTACCTCCAACTGCTCAATGATCGACGACTACTCCTTATTTATTCTTCCTCATCCTCCTCCTCCTCCTCCACCTCTTCTTTTTTTTTTTTTTTTTCGTAATTAGGCAAAGTGGGAGAAGCGCGTTCGTTATGCCGCTAAGGCTTGCAAATACGGAGTAAAATGTACGGAGCAGAACAATATCGGCCGATCTTACTCTTGACGATCGAGAGATCTCGCTCTCGGAGCTATAATTTCAGCACATATGGCGTTTTAATTTGCTAGCTACCCAAGACGGGCCGACAGAGAGAGAGGGAGAGAACCGAATGAGCCGTAGTAGCTCCCCTCTCTCTCTCTCTCTCTCACTCTCACTCTCACTCACTCTCACTCAGTCGTTCTCGCTCTCTGACTGCCGAGCGCCATCGCCATCCTAGCGCCAGCACAACGCGTCTCTTCCGAGAAGTGCTTACGAACGACAGAGAGATCGTCGACGGATAAAGATATATCCTGAAATAAATTCGGCCCGGATGTCCGCCATTTTTTCTCGGAGGCACGTCCGGAGAGGCGCTTTCGCCCATCCACTTACATGTTACGCCCGGTTCTAACTGTCCTTGGCCTTGAGAGTTTTCCTGGGTGAAAACGATCGCTCGGAATCGAGCCCTGATACGAAGCACAGGTCCGGGAGACGCGAACGTGTAAGTAAAAACGGGTCAGATAAAGCCGAGATGATGTATAAAAGGATAGAGAGAGAGAGCTAAAGGAGGCGCGGAAAGGTATGCGGGAGGCTCGACTCGATCTATAAAGCATGGGGATGGATGCTGCTCTCGACAACGAGCAAGGCCGAATGCTCGGAGAACCCCCCCTCCTCTCTCCTCCCTTCCCCCTCCTCCCCGCCGCCGCAGACACCTGCTCGACAAATAGATCGCTAGAAATTAGCGACGGGACGGGCATCGAGATCCGTACACATTTCTTCTCCCCTCCCTCCGACCCCCGCGCCACGAATATTTAAAGTCGACGAATTAAATGTCCTGTTGCCGTTGCCGTTGCCGTTGCCGTTGCAGCTGCTGCTTCTGCTGTCGCTGCTGTCGCCGTTGTTAACTTTGACGAGGCCCGTCGCCGATAAATTATCATATTATCGTATGGGCAAAAAAAGGCTTTCGAGTCGAGGCCGTTCGTACAGATGAACATTATGAGCCGCCAAGATCTTCCGAACGAGCTAAGGAATAATAATCATAAACCGCGCCCGTTACTTAAGCGCCACGTAAAACCCACGGCGAACAACAACAACAACAACAACAACAACAACAACAACTCGCTCGCACTGCTCGCACTGCTCCAACGACAACGACAACGACAACGTTAATAATTATAATAATAAAAGGTAATTGTAATAGGAAGTAATGGTAAGTATGATCGATCGGTTGCGTTGATGCTTACTACAATGAAAACGCGTATGTCATCACGTGACCGATTTCACTGATTATTAGGCGTTGCAGCTACACGGGTAATTTGCACTCAGGATGTCGAGGGGATGCCGCGAGAGGAATATCAATGTCCTCGGAGTTGGTGGCTTGACTCACCGCGACCTTGAAAAGGTCCTTCTTCTGCCTTCGCGATTTCCGCCCCCTCCCCCCTTCGCACGTCCCTGAGCCCGATGGCGAGGGAGGAGGGAGGAGGGAGGAGGGAGGAGTAGTAGTGTGTAGCGCGGACGAGAGTCACCTCGGGACGTATTAGTGATTTATTACTTCGTGTCCGTTTAGGGTTCGATCGCAGGTCCGTATTATCCTTATATCCTTGATATCGGGTAAGGGAACACTCGTCCGAGGCGCGAAATCCTCGTCTCAACCTCGAGCGCGGTGCGATACTCTCGAGCCCGAGCCCCAACATCCTCGGGACATTCGTATGCCGCCTCCTTTGCTCGGGAAAGGCTCATCGTGTACGACGCGCACGCGCGCGCGCGCGCACCGCTTCTCAGCTGACGTTGGCGACGCCGTCCCCCTCCAATAACCCCCAATAACCCCAACCCCCAATAACCCCCAACCCACCCCCAACCCTCAAATCTGCGAGTCGACATCCTTTGTGCACGTACCGCAACAGCACGAGGCCGCCAACATCTCTTGTGAGTGCCACTGCGCGCGCGTGTGCGTGCGGGTGTGTGTGTGCGCGGATTGCGGGCCGCGGAGCGTTTACTGTTGCTCACGCTCGCCCCAAGCTTTCCTCAATTTTCTTTTCCGCATATAAGCGTAGGCCATAGGATAGGAATAAGTAAGTATCTCGGGCCCCGAGGAGGCTCCCCCCCCCGCCCCGACTCCCCCAATGTGTCAAATATCAGTAATTCCAGCATTATTACGTGCATTACCACCAGAACCAGCACCACTACAACAACCACCACCACCACCATCATAACCAGCAACGCGAGCACGATCACGATCACGATCACGAGCACGATCACGAGCACGATCACGAGCAGGAGGGCCGCACAGTCATTTAGCGGTTGAAAAATAAGACTAGACAAAGGAGGACGGTCGATGGGATCGACTGGGACCTATTGGGACCGAGCGGGACCGAGCGGGACCGCCGAGCGCCTCCCCAAATAACCGGCTCTCGGGAATTTCCGAGAAGAAGGTAATTGAAAAGTTCCCTCGTATAATCAATAATAAAGAGCGGCGCATGGAGCTTCTCGTGCTTGACGCCACCCCTCCCCCCCCTCGGCCCTCCGCTCCCCAACAGCTCGGTAATTCGCCTGTCCGATGCATACCGACGCGATACGCTCGGGAGTAAAGTGCCGAATCCGCGGTAAGACTCGTCCGTGGAAGCGGCCTCCCGACCTCGTCTCCGCAGGCGAGCGGAAAATCGCTTATCCGCCGCCTCCTTTAATCAATTCGTTCGCGAGACCCCGTTACTCCCCTCCCTCCCCCACCCATACCCATACGGAAAAGTATACCCTCTACCCGCTACCCGCTACCCGCTACCCGCTACCCGCTACCCGCTACCCGCTACCCGCTACCCGCTACCCTCGACCCTCAACCCTCTAGCCAATAACGCCAAGGCATAATCGCCAGGGCGCCTCGGTATTTTTTGATTGCGGGGACATAGTTCTCGGAAGGGCTTGCATAATAATTTGGAGGGCAACGGGGCCGGCCAATGATGGATTTACGTGTAATCGCACGCTAATAATACAAATAATACAAGAAGGATCCGCGAGCGATCGTCCGCTCTTCTTAATAATGCCGGTCAGTACCTTTGGGTCAGTCACCGCAGTTTAACCCGGGGGTGGTGGGGTGGGGGAGAGGTGGCGGGGGAGTGATAAGGAGCAACGGGCCAAGCAGTCAGGGTTGTATTTAGCTTCCCCACCCCCCCGGTACCTACAATATCCCGTAAAACGTCAGGACGGTTAATAGCCGACGTTTTTTTTTTTTTTCCTGGGACGACGTCCGGGAGGGTGGGGAGGGGAGGCGAGGGGGTTATCGGGGGTGGCCATTAGAGCGCGAGCCCTTCAGCAGCAGTAGCAGCAGCAGCAGCAGCAGCAGTAGCAGCGGTAGCATCTTTTCATTAGCGCGCGGGGTGGGGTCGGGCAGTGGGGCAGTGGAGGGGTGGAGAGCGCTACGAGAAAGCGTACATGTGCTGGCGTGGGTGGGACTCGGTGGTGGGGCACGAGGGGTTATTCGGGGTTATCGTATTATGTCGAGTCACGAACACGACGTTTTAACGCGCCGCAAAGACAGATCGTGGCCATAAAGGCGCAAAACTGCTGCCCGCGCCTTTGGCTTTTTAAAACGACCCCGGCCAAGCGTCACTCGTCCCCACCCCCTCCACCACCCAGGGATCCTTAACAGCGCGGCACTTTCCGGCTAGGCGTTTGCATAGGAGCGGAGCCGCGTCGTCTTCGACGCCGGTCCTATCGCACCGTACGCACGCGGCGGCTACGTTATCGTTAACGATCCTCCGTCGTCCTTAAGATCCTTAGGACCGGCTCCCCATAAGCTAATCGCAAACTCCAGGCGGCGCCTACTCGTCGATACATACCCTCCTCCGCCATCGTCCATCTACGAACAAGTCGCCTCGCCCTCTGCCTCGCCTCGCCCTCTGCCTCTCCTTACGGCCTTCCGGCTACCGATGGGAGAGAAAGAGACTCCCCCCCCCGGGGCCGGGGCCGGGGCCGGGCTCCCGGCGATGCTCGTGTAACGAGCTCGGGTAAATATGCGGTAAAATACGCTAAGGAGACTCTCTCTCTCTCTCTCTCGGGTGTCCGGTTAAGAAAGAGGCGACGGACGCATCGAGTTAGCCGCGTTGCAATTGTAAGCTTTGTAAGAGGAAAAAAAAGAAAAAGTAAAAGTAAAAGTAAAAGTAAAAGGAAAAGGAAAACAGAACAAAAAACGGGAAGAAAAAAAGGTGAAAAAAAAAAAAAAAGAAGAAAAAACTTAAAAAAGAAAGTAAAAAAAAAAAAAAAGGAAGAAAGGGAAGAAAAGGAAGAGAAGGAAGAGCAGAGCTGCCCGACTTCTCTCCGTCCCCGTCCGTCTCGTAGCCGTGGTCGTAGCCGTGGTCGTAGCCGTGGTCGTAGCCGTGGTCGGGTGAGGTCGGGTGGCGGGTAGGCGCTAGCCGCCTAGCAGCCCCTTCCCCGTGGCAGGGCTACGGGCCGAGAGCCACGTTAAAATTCGCAACGCTTTGAAATCGTGCAAAGGCCCCTACCCTCCCTCCCTCCCCCCAACCAACCAACCTAAGTTTTCAAGATCGAAAATTGCTAGGTGCGAGGAAGGTACGGGGCCAGGAAGAGTAAAAAGAACGCGCGAGAGACTCTGGCATTACACGGCGCGCGGGGGCCACGGGTGGGCCGGGGCGAGTCCTTTCCTCCTCCTCCTCCTCCTCCTCCTCCTCTTACTCCTCGCCGTTCACGAGTACGGTGGCGAGAGGGACGGAGAGAGGGACGGAGGGAGAGTCTCTCGTTACCGAGGCTCTCTCTCTCTCTCTCTCTCTCTCTGTCTCTCTGTCTCGGTATCAGGAGGTCCTCGAGGAAATGCCGAATGCTGAGAGGGTGGCGAGGATGCACTGGAGGGGATCAACCTCTTTTCCCGAAGACGCTTAATGAGTAATATCGAGCGCGTGCGCCACGGCGAATTGTGCAAGCGTCTATTCGTGCGCGGCCGCGAGCACTTCTCTCTCTCTCTCTCTCTCTCTCTCTCTCCCACTCTGCCGACTATCGCACTGTCACGAACGATAAAGAGCTGCCGAGCTTCGGGATCCACAAGGCAGGCGACTCCTCGAGCTCCACGAGATTTATTGCGAGCCTTGAAATTACCTGGCCACTACTCCGCTCCGGCTTCGAGCCTCTCATTTTTGTTCCTCTCTCCCTCTCCCTCCCTCACCCCCCTTACTTTTTTACCTCCTCTTTCTCTCTATGCCTTTACCTCTGCATCTCCACCTACACCCCTCCACCTACGTGTCTTCCTTTGTTGTTACGACTTTTCAGAAAAGCCACCGCCGTCGCCCGCCGCGTTTCCCACTCGTAGACCCCGGGAAAGCTCGAGCGATCGATTATTAAATAACGGATTCCCTGCCTCTTTTAAATGTACAAGCACGGAGATGCGTAAACGTAAGGGAAATAATCGAGGGTCGGGCAGCTTTTAATTTTTATCAGGTCAATTAAATGTTCCTTCACTTGCTTATGCTAATGATTTGTCGGAAATAGAAATTTATGGCAACCGCAGTAGATTCGGCTCTCTCTCTCTCTCTCTCTCTCTCTCTCTCGCTCACTCTCAGAGCAAGAGAGAGAGAGAGAGATAGATAGATTTATTGGGTAGATTTAATAGAGACGACATCCGACTCCGATCAACAACGATTTCATCGAATACTCAAATTCTACTAAAAAATCCTGCCACCGAACGAATTAATCACTCCCCCCCACCACCCGCAGCCCACCACCCCAGCGCCCCGACCCGACCCCTCTCGCTCATCTGCTGCTGCCGATCCACGACTGCCGGGCTTATCTCCAACAACCGACCCGACAATTATTTCCTCTCCGGATTTACATAACCCTCCCTCCCTCCACCCCTCCCTCGCTCCACTTTTTAGATGACCGTACTTACGTAAGCGCCGTACTTACTTAACGTTCGGGCGGTGAGGGGCAAAGTTCCGGATGGGTAAGGTGAGAGGACACGGTTGCCTATGGGACTTGGCTAATGAAAAACCAAATAATTGATATATATATATGTATATTAAAAAAAATATATATATATATTATGGATTATTGGTTTCGTCGTTTCTTGTAATAAAATAAAATAAAAAAAAAAAAGAAAAAAAAGGCTGTAAAGAAGGCCGCTGGTCCGCTGGTCAGAACGTCGACATACTTGCTTGTGCCAGTGACCCATTAGAATTTATGGGCCCCGGGAATAATTTATATGCATCGCGGCCTATACAGAGTTTCAAATCAGCCGCTACGAAACGTAATAAATATCGGGAGGCTCGATAGATTTCGCTTTCTCTCTCTCTCTCTCTCTCTCTCTCTCTCTCTCTCTCTCTCTCTCTCTCTCTCTCTCTCTCTCTCTATCTATCTCGGGTTCATTCGCTGCCCTCACGAAAATTCCCGATTATTCTCTGGCTTTGGTTGGGACGACTCTCGTTCCCGGGTGGTGTAGGGCCCAATAATATTTGCTCGAAATCCCTTCGGGGAGCCGCGGGGGATGGGGGATGGGGGGACGCGCACCGACTCCTGAACGCTCCGGTTCCGATGATTTTTGGCAAACGCAGGAGGCAGGCGTCAATGGCGGACACGTTAGAGGTGTCTCTGAGGCCCTTGGGACCACCCAACCCGTTACGTAAGTGCCCACCTTCGGCCCGGGTCGAGGCAATCGCCGCCGCGCGGCCCCGCACGAACGAGACGAAGGAGGGAGAAGAGTAGCCTCTCCGCGCCCCCTCTCCGACCTCCCTCGACCCCCACCACGGGCACGATGTGCCGAGGCAGGGGGGGGGAGATGGCTCTGGCCCGAACGCCGGGCCCCTCTGCCCCGAATGGAGGCGCGAGACCGACTCTTTTCCAATTTATTACGTACTTCTTTCGTAATTGAATTTCGCTTCGGTCAACTTCCCTCCTCCTCCACCACCACCACCTCCTCCACCACCACCTCCTCCACCTCCTCCTTCGGGAGAGAAATGATCCTAACTATATTAAAAACTGTGGGACACAGGAAAAAAAAAATAACAACAACAACAACAAAACGAAATGGTAAATACAAAAATTAAGATAAAAGCAAATAAATAAAAAAAAAAATTAGAAAAAAAAAAAGAAGAAAAAGGAAGGTAAAGTTTAAATAGGCGATATATCAAATTAATTGACCGGCCCATTAATCAACGAAAATACAAATTTCCTGATCTAGATTTTAATCTTACGCTACCTGAATATTATTACCTCCCACTCTCGACCCTCCCACTCTCCCCCCCCCACCTCGATCCACGGAATTCCACGAAGCAAAGAGTCGTTTAATATTGAAATTTATTTTAATCCACCCTGACGGGCTAATAATAATAATACCGTAAATGTAATTATTTATTCATCGCCGGATTTATTAATAATTATTAATAATATCGGGCTTGTATTATTGATTGATATAACGTATTTTTACGTCTCCGTACTGTACTCAGGCGGAGTAGTATGCGTATTACGACGTAAAAAGCGAGCGACTCCCCTGCCAAAGACAGATAAATAACCTTTGAATAATATTATTCATTCCGCTCGCCTCCCACGTTTGACTCGACCCGATGAATGATTAATTATTATTATTATTATTATTATTATTATTATGCGCGGTGGGCATTATTTTTCTATCCCCGCGGTATAAACAATTTCGAGCGGTAAAGCAGAAATAAATATAAAAAAAAGGAGAGGCATAATTAATGCGGGGAGGGGCGGGGCGGATGAATGAATAATTTGCCGGTGCCGCGGTTTCGGGAAAATTCGGAAAAATGATTTAACGTATTACGAGATGGGAATTCGGGCGATTGGGGGGGGGGGGTGATGGGGGGAGTGGTACACTCTGGTAATTCGGGAGGCCTTAATTATTTACGAGAACGGAGGAGAGCAAATGACGGACGACGACGACGACGACGACGACGCTTTATTATTGTCTGTCTCTTGCTACGCGAGTAATGGCTAAAGTTTTATAGAAGGATAAGGGGGGGGGAGGGAGTGGACCGAGTATAGAATTTATTGGGGAAAAACATTGGGATGCGCGGTATATAGTAAAATTACTTTAAAGACTTTTGAAAAGTACTTTAGATCTGCGGGTCGTTAATTCAAGCGCTTCGGTTATTGGGGTTTTGACGGGCTCAGAGTCGGGCAGAGGGGCAGAGGGACCTAGAGAGAGAGAGAGAGAGAGGGAGAGAGACCACCCGAGTTATGAGGAGCCAAAGGAGCCAAAGAGGAATAAATAAAGAGAGGAATTTCGCAGAAACTAATGGCGAGTCAGGACTTCGCGCGGGAACGTTATACAGAAAATCGGAGCTTTACGTGATTTTAATGCCCTCGCGCGCGGCCCAAGCGGGGCCCGACCCCGGGCTGGCGAGGGGGGGAACCTCGCAGGTGGCTCGCGATCCGATTAAGTAGGGCAGGTAACACCGGACGAGCGTGTAAATAGGTAGACGAAGGGAGTAGTAGCCAGGGCCGGGTTATTGGGGTTATCTCGGTAGCGGCGTCGGGAGCGGCATCGGGAGCGGCATCGGGAGCGGCATAGGGAGCCTCTCGCGAGAGAGGTCGAGGGGGATATGGGGATATTTGGGCGGGATCGGCGGGTAGAGGAGCGAGAGTCCGAGGGCCCGGAGTTGCGATGGACACGGCTACACCACGTACACACGCCCACGCCGGGCGCACGCACACGTAGGGCACATTGCGGGCCGGGAGGGGGGACGGTAGGGGACGGGGACGGGGTCGGGGACGGGGTCGGGGACGGGACGACGAGGAGCGATTATCGGCCGCGGCTGATCCGCGTAAGGCCCCGGCTATCCGAATCCCGTTTGCGAAACCCGTTTCCTTCCTCGACTCGCGCCCCCGAGTCGCCACGCACGCGCCCTACCTCTCTACCCTTCCCCTACACCCTTGCCGTGCGCCTTTCGCGGACGACTCCCGTATAAATCTCCGGGCCAGACACCAGAGCTCGAAATACACAGCGCGTACGTCTCGTCGACGCGTTCCTCGCATAATCGAAACTTCCCCATTGTGTCTTCTTACCTTTCTTCTCGCTCTCTTATCTTTATGCCCTTTTTTTTTTCACCCCCCACTCCCCGTCGCCCCCGTCTCCGTATACGCGCTACGTGTCTCCCCGGTGCTACGATCTCCCTACCCCTGCCTAGAGGGACCGCCGCCCCGCATCGGCCTGCGATCGCTTTCTGTTATTTCGCCTCTTTTTATCTCCCGACTCCTCCTTTTGCCTGGCTACCCTCCCCGGGCGAAGACTCCAAGGAGAACTATTGGACCCGGTCGGTGTCTTTTTGCCCCCGAGCCCCCGGTATCGGAAGTGCACGTTATTTATGAATACCTGGCCCCTCTCCGATCTTTTCATCCGATAATCCCCGCGACTTTTTCTTCTTCCCTTTCTCCCCCGTCGCTTTTCTATAATTTCTCTCTCTCTCTCTCTCTCTCTCTCTCTCTCTCTCTCTCTCCCTCCCTCTCTCTCAGCCTCGCGTCAAGCGATAATTATTAATTTTACCGTTCGAGCCTCCGGTAAAAATCAATTTCAATCGACGATCCTACGTTCTCTCTCCCTCTCTCTCTCTCTTCACTTTTCCCCGCGCGCGTACTACGTCCAATGCACAGTGCTTGTCGTTACGAGGATTCGTTATCGGATGATGAGTCGACCAAAGGGCACATTACGCGCGCAAGAACTGTTTCTTCCTTCTCGGCACACGACACTTGCCGCACGAGCTTAAATCGATAGCGATTATGCGTGGACACGCTCCTGCCTTTGAGGTTATGAAGGTCAGCCTCTGATCTATAGCTCGCAAACACATTTATTGCCGCTCCTTTATACATATACATATATACATATATATATATATATATACGTATACGCGTATAATTATAATTGCAATTATTGCAGGTAGGTAATTAGAGGAAGGGTGGTGTATTGTCGGTAAAGGTTCGTAGACACTTGTTAAAACGAAACGCGGCATTGAGTAACGACGACGTTCTGCGCGTGGAATAATAAAAAGAACTGTGGATGAGGAGGGGGAGGAGGAGGGGCGTGAGGAAGTAAAAGGCACTTGGGGAGAGTAGCGAGGAGTGAAAAAGTGAGGTCTCCGGTCAGAGGGGCACTCGTTTCTATCCGACGGACGCGGAGGAACTGGAGGACGCCCGGAGGGGAAAAATAGTCGGAGGGCACCTCTCAGAGAGTCTCAGTGGCCCGAGTCCGTCCTCGGCAGTCGATAGGCGAGGTGGGTCCATTAGAGGGACCGTAGTCGGGCCAGTGAGACTCCGTTGACTCCCGAGGACGGGGTCCGTCGTCGTAAAATCCTCGTCGGCGGCCGATCGTTTTATGACTTTTTCCGCCACTCGGACCGTGTCCGTCCGGGTCACCTCGATGTCACCGGCCACGTAACCTAACGGACTCGCTTACGGACCTGTACCGTAAAGTATCCGCCAGCTATATTGCAGGGACTCGACGTCGCGGTCCAACTAGTCCATATGCCGTGAACTTTTGGCGGGGGAGGGGGGGGTTTAACCTTGACGACGAGGATCGCGAGGCAGCTCGAGATCTCCCATGCTCTCGATCAATCGATTAATAATTATTCTTCTCTACGTGATCCGACTACTTGTTTACGCAACTGACCCTCCCACGACGATCCAGGGATTCATCAATATACGCTTGACCTCGCACGGGAAACCTTTACCCTCCCTCCTTAGTCCCCAATAACCCCCCCTCCCCCGCCACCGCCGCTGCCACCACTCTCCGACACGGCATGAAATCGTACGTAATGCAGGAATGGTATATGGCGCTCGGAGGGGACGTTTCCTATTAAATTTTGGCGAATTTAACTCCCCCGATCCGTGTCTATCGAACATTGGCCAAATAAATATATATTATACGAGATGTACGAGGCCTTGTGCGAATGGAGTCCTGAGCTAATTCGACGTAAAAATCGACGTAGCGGGAGGCCTTTTACTGCCCAATACTTGTACTTGGTCTCGGGCATAGATCGCGACTAAAACTCCCTCTCCCACCCCTCTCACTGTAACTCACTAAGGAGACGTAAATTGCGCGCAAATTAATTAAAGTACAATTTGGATCGAGTGCGTTCGGCTGTATTAGGGCTGGTGGGTGGGGGGGGGGGGGGGGGCCTCGAGCTCACGATACTTGTTTATTAAAGCACCCTTTGAGGCAATAAAACGAGGCGAAAATAGTCTCTGAATTAGCATAAGCTTAGAGCTTCCCCCGAGCCCGTTACGACTGCCGAGGAAATCCAAGGAGATACCGCGTCCGCGTCCGCGCACCCCTCGTCCCCCGCTCGTAGACGCTCGGCTCCCGGCCCCGTACGCCCGCACTCCTACCTAATACCTAATACACAATGGATAAGCGCTAGGACGTAAGGGTCATCTCTATGCGCTCGTGAATTCAGTGGCAGGTGGGGGCAGTTGAGGTGCGGGGGAGGGGGAGGGGGGCGAACTCGTGGGGTAAACCTGTTCTCCGCGGCCGAGTCGAAGAAATTACCGCGAACGGCATCGGCGAAAATTCTAATTACTATCCTCCTCCTCCTCCTCCTCCTCCTCCTCCACCTAACAATGACGCGCCAACCGCCCTAATGAACTTGAGCTACGTAGGGCTGGTGAGGCGGAGTGGGGGCGGGACGGGACGAGTACAACGAACACGGGGAACGAGGATGATTTATGCTAATTCACACAACGCCTCGGGACGTACAACGTGTACACGCTCGGTCCTCTGCTCTCGTTATTAACGATTTTATTCAAGCGTCGTTTAAGGATCTTTTACATATATACATATACGTACATATATATATATATATATATAATTGTCTGAGCTGAGCCGCCCACGTTATAAAGATAAACCCACTCCGCTGGCTAAAGCTGACCAGCCCATTTGCTGAAAATTACTTGAAAAAAAAAAAAAAATTCGCCAACCCGATATCGGTGCGAATTATCGAATCGACACCTGCTTACGTGCCCCGTCCCACAAAAAAAGAAAAAAAAAAAAAAAAAAAAACAACAACAACAACAATATATATATTTAGGATGTTTATTGAATATATCGTAATTCGAACTTACGTAAATGGATGGTCGTTTAATGTAAGAATAGCTGTCGTAAACGTTATTTACCTGCAACACAAAAACCACGACTATTATTATTATTATCATTGTTATTATTGTTATTCTATATATTAATATTACTATGGGAACGTGTGGATGGTAATGCGACGAGGCGATTGGAAAATTAATAGGTATTATTAAAATAATCGTGTAATGAGTTCGAGTCGATTGCGCGCAGGGGCAGGTGGGGGGGAGGGAGGGAGGTGGGGCTCGCTCGGGGATCGACAAGGACAATTTCACATGTAAAATCGCGTCTGATTATATTGGCTTTGTCCATCGATGGTAGATTAAAAACCGAATTGGCCGTGCCACTACTGCCGGGAGTTAAAAGAAAGAAAAGAAAGAAAGAAAAGAAAGAAAAGAAAGAAAAGAAAGAAAAAAAATAAAAAAAAATAAAAATTTAACTTTAGTTCAGGGGGCATAATTCTCGCCGGCAAAAGCTTATTTCCTGCTTATTTTCTCCTCTCTCTCTCTCTCTCTCTCTTTCTCTCCGCTCGTCGGATCACGGAGGGGCCCCTCCGCTCCCTCCCCCGTCCCGTCCCCCGCGCCGGCGCATCTAGCGAATGGCAAATTGCAAAAGGATCACGTCCGTGAGGCCAGCAAATGAGCGGGTAGGTAGACCGTAGGAAGGATCGAGCTCGCAGCCGAGGATCCACCGTTTGCGAATTCCTTACGCACGACTACTATGCTCGTCTCTCTCTCTCTCGTCTCGTCTCTCTCTCTCTAATTCGCTCACTCACTCTCGCTCTCTCGCTGGCAAGCATTGAGCGGGAGTTGCGATTGATCCCCCGCGCGTACGTAATCCGATTTTACTCTCTGTAACCTTGCGACGCTCCCCCACCCCACCGCCAAACGTGTAGGATCGGGGCTCGTCGTTGCCCTCGGCATGTTAAACACAGCCTCGCGACTCCGGGCTGGCAATTCCTTCAGGATAGATTACGCGCCGTTCGAGCAGCGGGCACGTATCCGCGTTAGGTAGGTAAACAGGGTGGAGGAGGAGCATCGATCCGATCGATCGGGATCGTTTAATGCCTTAACGGTCATTGCGAGGAAGCGCTTGCGCGGAATTCGCTTTCAGCATCCCCATCCCCCCCCCACGTACCCCTCACTACATTTCGTATCGGCTCGCAATCAATTCCACATCAATAACAGTAATAACGGTAATAGCATACAGTAAATAATAAATAGTAAAATAGTAAATAATAAATAATCCATATTTCGACTTTTTTCTTTTTTCAGATTTGCGAAAAAAAAAAAAAAAAAAGAAAAAAAGGAAAAAGGAAGGAAGGTATGCGGGTCCTTTCTCGGATGACGTCAAAGTCCCTGCAGTGCCGAAAATGTCGAATTTATAAATCAAGGAAGCCGGTGCCGTAAAAGTTTCGGACGTTCGTTCGTTCGTTATTGGGGAAAATGCGAACGTGGAATTCGGTTGGCAGCCCTGTCAGGCTCCCTGACAGCCTTTAAATTGCTTTGCTCCCTACCTCCCCACCTCCCTACCTCCCCACCTCCCCACCTCCCTACCGCCCTACCGCCCTACCGCCCTTTGTCAACCATTTGCCATTCGGTATGGAATAGAAAAAAAAAAGGAAAGAAAGAAAGAAGAAAAAAACGAGGATACCGGAAAAACGAAATCGTCCCTCGATTTGCCCGTCGCGTTCTTATTGGAAACGACGGATCGGGCGGGCGGGCGGAAGGGAAGGCGGAGGGGATTCGGCTATCGGCGCGACGGGGCCGTATTATTTTCAGCGTCGACCTACTTTGCGAGGATTAAAAAAGACGTGCTGGAGGAGGAGGAGGAGCGACGAGAAGGGAGAGGGAGTACGGGCTGATACGAGAAACAAAGGTAGCGCGCGGTCGGGGAGGGGGAGAGGCGCCGGGGACGCGAGTCCGCGCATTCCTGCGCGCGGCGAAGAGCCGAGGGAGGGCCAAGCGAGCGAGCGAAGTAATCAATCACCGCGCGAGTCCCTCCCTCCGAGGAAGCTCCGAGGGACTCCTCCGGGGGGAAAAAAAAGAGCACCGCCCGCTTTTCCCGGTCGGTCGGTCGGTCGCTCGCTCGGCCTGTTTTCTATATCGATATGGTGACTGGGTACTGGTGGCAGGGGGGGATGGATGAGCGTCACCTCGCGATTACGTCCAGCTGGTAGTGCTAGCCGATTCCCCGGGGCTCCTCTCCGCGATCACCCCGGACACGCTCGACTCGACCCGCGAAACTTACGACGACGCCCGGCAATGACGCGCCGACGTATTTATTATCTCGGTCTCGGGCGGCGCTCGACGGTGTGTGCGCGCGCGCCCCGACGGAGGCCCCGATCTCCGGGTCTCTACATCAGCCAGCCCGTTCCTTCCGTCCATCAGGCGTCTCTCTCCTCCACCTCCTCTTTTGTTTCTCCCCGAGACGCGGATGCATCCTCCCTCGGCATTATACCCTCGAGTTCATATTTCAGTACGTCTGCATCATCGGATTGACACGATTCCATAAATCTCCTCTGCGCTCTCCGCTCTCTCTCCGCTCTCTCCGCTCTCTCTCACTCGATATACCTTTCTTAACGCTACTACTACGTGGAGAGAAGAGCGCGCGGATATATGCGAACGCAATTTAAAGCGAGACTTTAATCGACCCTTTCAATGATTAAATTAAATTTAAAAAAAGAAAAGAAAAGAAAAGGAAGGAAGAAGGAAAGAAACGACGAGCTATATCTTCTCGTTTTCCGCACTAGTGGATAAATACATTTATTGCGCGGCTCCTGACGCTGCCAACCGATCCTCCCGACCATCCTCCCGACCATCCTCCCGACCATCCTCCCTACCCATCGATTTCAATGCTTATAATTTACTTGACTCGCTATCGCGTTAATAATAATAATAATAATAACAACAACAATAAGAAGGCACGGTATGCGTTAAAGCGAGCTGGTGGAAAGGGGTCGACTCGGAGAGAGAGAGAGAGAGAGAGAGAGAGAGAGTCCAGGAAAGAATGGGTGGGCTTAGTAATGTTCGGCCAATGATATACGGAATACGTGAATGCACGTAGAGCGGAAGTAAGTTCTCTAGGGCAGTGATGGAAACGAGGCGAATGGTGCACTCGACGCAGGGAGGATTCAAGACGACCTTATTCAACGGGAAGTTAATTAAGCCGGAAATTTTGTTTGAGTCGAGTCGAGTCGAGTCGAGTCGAGTCGATACGTAAAATGCGCCGTTCGACTAAACGAAAGAAAGTACGCGTAACGTGTATTTTTTACGCTAATGTTTAACGTATTTGAGGAAGAAGGAGCCGGGTAATGATTTATACGATTAAGGCGCCTCCAAGACGACGAGGATCCCAAATGGTGTTCGCGTGTGGGTGGTGAGAAAAAGGAGATCGACGGAGAAATGGTGTCGATTAAAGTACTACGTATACATTGTTATTGGGGTTATTGCTCGAAATGGTGGTTAATAATAATGACTTTTAGGAGTCTTGGATTATAGAATAAAAGCAGCGATGGTCGTGGTGGTGGTGGTGGTGGTGGTGCGGGGGGCACGTGAATTATTGATGTGAATTTGATGCGAATCAGAAGGAAAGACACTCTACGAGTGACGATTATTATGAAAATGAATGCGAATTGCGAAACAAGTCGGAATGCCGTCGTCCGCTTTATGTAAATGCTTTCGAGCCCGCGTTTAATATTGATTTATATATAAGCCGGGGCCGGCAGGGCTTGTGAAATAATTATTTCATTATTATTATTATATAAATGCTAATGCGCGCTTTAATTTCATAAATCACAGCGACACGAGGATCCCGCGATTCTCCATTCTCGATTCCTTTGTATAGAAAATATTGGCGGGGGTGGGGGGAGGGGAACAAAAGAAAAACAAAAGAAAAACAAAAGAAAAACAAAAAAACCGAAAGAATAAGTTGACGTGGAGAGGCAAGGCAGGAGGGTGAGGGAGAGGGGTGGCGAGAAGTAGGACTACTATTTTAATTGAAATACATTGGAGTGAATTCCGCTAGCGATCGTCAAAACTAAAAATACTGCTCTTTAAAAACATTATTTACTACTCATCCGTACTTTAAAAAGGAGAGACTGGCTCTCGCTCGGCCGACAGCGGGGAATTATTGATATTTTCGTGCGTGTGCGCGTGCGTGTGCGTGCGTGCGTGTGTGCCGCTCCATAAATCACGGAATTACCAACAACAAACCGTTATAATAAATCGGAGCCGTAATGGCGTGGCGATGGCGGGACGCGGGGGCCAGGACGGGGCGGGGGAGGGTGCTCGGCGATCGTTTTGGGGATGGCGGGTCGGGGAGGGACCAAAGACCAGGACCGTGGGGCGGGGAGGGGTAGGGCGAGGAGCGAGCGGAGGAGAGTTGTTAGAAAATCCGCGGTATGGCATTAGGTAGTGTTTCATTAAAAAAACTGAATACCAAGCTTGGGCCCCCATTAAAGGTATAGGATGAGCCGCCCGGGTATGAGAGCCGTCGTCGGTGGGATGGAGAAAACGAGGAAAGAAACGAAGAAGAAGCAGAAGAATAAAAAGAATAAGAAGAAGAAGAAGAAGACGATGAAGAAGAAGAAGGGCAGAAAAAATGGAGTGCGAAGACTAGAGCGAGCGGCCAACGGTCCGAGAGAGAGAGAGAGAGAGAGAGCACGGGAGTCGAGTGGGAGAGAACGGGAGGTGGAGGAGGCAGGTGCTGGCCTTAATGGCCGCCCATCGAGCCGACGGAGCGGACGGAGGGAGCGAGAGGGAGAGCCTCCGCCGTTCGGAGGCTCGCGCGCCAAAGGAACCGGAGTTGAGTTACGGGCCTCGAAATCTATTTGCAAATAATATTCCGGAGGATGGCTCACGAGCGCGGGGGTGCCGATCGCGTTGCCGGACTCCTACGTTAATTGAAAACGCTGTAAGTCGTGGAAGGGGACGAGCATCGCCGAGGAGTCTCTTCTTATCGATGCTTTATCGATAGAGTCGAGGTCGGGAGTCTAGCAAACCACCGCCTTTGCCGTTGCCACCCCCTCGTGGGAACGTCGTCCCCCACCCCCCTCACCCCCAGAAGGCTAGACGACCGGCCATCCACGAGGTGGACCGAGAGGTCGAGGATGTCCGGGGGGCGGCGAGGTGGGGGAGCTCCTGAGCGACGTTGGCGGCCCGCGTCTACGCTCCTGTTAATCTAAATAAATGGCTACTGACTGCGGACCGAGCGCCTGCAGATGTTAGGCGCCACTCGTCCGACTGATTGGCCCCTAACGCTTCACCTCCCCCATCCACCTCCCCCCCCCTCTCCGCGCTTCTTCTCACTCGGTCGGCTCACTCTCCTACATGTGCTCGAGGCATGCGTGGACTTGATTCGCGTGATTGCTACGTTGTTGGGCTATCCACGATGACCCCGGAGCCAAGTCTCACGATGTCAATGAACGACGACGGTCCCACAGCGCTACCTCCCCCCCCTCTCTCTCGCTATCTCTCTCTTGCTATCTCTCTCTATCTCTCTCTCTCTCTCTCTCTCTTTCTAGAGTAGGCCTCGGCAGGGCTTACTTCGTTACACCCACCGCCTCCTCCTCCTCCTCCTCCTCAACCCCCTCCTCAACCCCCTCCTCCCTCAAGCGCTTAGGGCTGAATTTAACGAATCCCCGGCTCCCGACTGCGCTAATCGCCTTGGAGCCTCGGCTCCTGCGCTCTCGGACGCATAGCGCCCAGGAATTAGCGCGGGCCAAGACAATTTTGCGCGGAGATGCGGCAATTGTCGAGGGCTCGATCGGAGACAATATTCATAAATCACTCGGCACTCGGACCCTCCCCGGCCCAACTCTCCCGTACCCTCCTTATTTACGATAATGAGTTTATTATCGTCGTCGTTGCTGCCGAAGAATGGTGGGGGGGATAGCGCTCCGCGACCTCTAATGGTCGCGATCGAGCTTGTCGGCTGTCGTGGCCAAGGGGCGAGGGGGGAGGCGAGATGCTCCCGGGTTAATTAATCCCGGGTACCTCCGACGTCCGGGCCTCTCCGAGGGATAGGGGGGAGGAAATTTATCTCCCCCGGTGACTTTTTCACATTGACGAATTTCAGTTTTTCCTCTGTGGCGACGGGCCGTCGCTGACCTCGTAAAACAACCGGGGAAAACCCGCTGAAACGCGACTGCAAGTCCCACGTCGCTCTAACCGAGGCTCGCCTTCCTGCCCCCCGCCCCGCCCCGCCCCGCGCTCTACACGGGCCGACGAGCCTAGCCTTCGCTTTACTTGACGAATTGTACCGGCTTACCAATGTGCTGCCATAACCTAACGAGACCCTAACAAAAGAGCAACAAGAAGAACAAGAAGAAGGAGGAGGAGGATAGATATAGATAATCCGAGAATTCTTTATCGTAATTAATTACTATCCGGCTGACAGATTAGCGCTTATTAATAAACGACTGGAGCGCTTCGGCTCTCGTTATCCGCTTTTTAATTTGCCTTTCCTAATATTCGGTAAATTAAATTTCAAAAATCGTAATTGATTTCCCCGGATTTCTATTTCACGCCTTAATCGTTAGTTGCCGTTCTCGTTAGAGAGAGAGAGAGGGAGGGGAAAAAAAGACACGTTATCGTAATTATTTCGAGAGCTGTAATAAATCTTTCTTGGGCATGAGCGGGATAGAATCAATTGCCTATCTCTATCCCCCGCCCCCTTTATATGAGATAGCGCCTCGATGATTCGATGAGTCGAGTCTTTTATCTTCTCTCTTCCCCTCCCCCTCCCCCGCCCCTCTCTCACTCTCTATTGCTATCGGCCGTCTAATGTCACCGGCCCGATAACGTCCAATTTGTGCTTCGACTAGACTCGCGAGGGGCTCGAGCCCAATGCGGATACATCGAAAAGTAATCGTAATCTAACGGAAAGGTGAAGGAGTCGATGCCAACGCGGACGTTAATTACGGGCTGCGCTACGTAACTGGAGAGCGAGCGATTGTTACGGCCGAGCGGCGGTCTCTATTAAAATCGTATTATGCAACGATTAAGCCGAGCTCCGGCTGTGGCAGCGGAGGGGGGCGAGAGGGGAGGGGGATGGACGAGTGGAACAGGGGTGGTGGGACGACGGCGCATTAGGCAAGGGCCGAATAAACAATTTTCGTACCCAATAAATAACTTCGGGGAGGTACTTGGCGGGGCCCGAGGCTCCCCCCGAGTCCTCCTGTGGCGCACTCTGGCCGCGGGCTCCGAACTCTCTCTCTCTCCCTCTCTCTCTCTCTCTCACTCACTATCCGTCGGCCGAGAAATGGGAATCGGCCGGCCCCGGGAGCGGCCAGGGACTCGCCACGTGAGAGTCGGTCCCATGCAAAACGGGCCCACGGCAAGATAATGAGCGATCGGATTCGTGGAGAAGGGGCCGAACTCGGGACTCACCCCCCTCCCCCTCACACACGCGCACACACGCACACCCTTCCCCCTCCCGCTACCCCCACCACAGATGAATGCCCGGGACCCCGAGGGTCTCTCTTCCCTTGGACTGTAGCCTACTCCCGGGGGCGGCCGCCAATGTTTTTCGTACGGGGCTTACGGGGGCCTCGACCGGGCCCTATACCCACACTGGCTGCCGTCGCTTCGGTCACCCGTGGAATAGCGATCGGGTGTCGGGAGTACCGAGAGCCCCGCTACGCGTTTCCATACGCGGCCCATTAATCCTTAAAATCTGGATAATGCCCTTGGATCGATCGGCGAAGGGCCCGATCGTAGAGAAGGGGGGTCGGGTGCGGCGGCCACGACCTTTGCCACTGTCCCGATACGGGATCATCTTCCGATTCGCGTCCCCGATCACTTGCGTCGAGATGGGTGCGTAGGTAGGTGCCACGTGATACCCGGGCCGAGCTCGACGCCGGTGCTTTGGCAATTAGTCGATTGGCCGGCCCCTCGCCACATCCCAGGAGCATCTTCTGGTCGGGTCGAGTCGAGTACGCCCTGGCCGGACGGTAAAAGGGGAAGAACGGCTGAGGATTATCGGGGATCGTGTCCGAGGCCTGGTAGGGGTGGCCCTTGGGTGGCCGTTGGGTGGCCGTTGGTTGGCGAGGGGTGGGGGTGGAGTAGGGCTGCGGGACGAAGAGAGGACACAAACTGCGTGGGCACACGCGAAGCTTTCGATTCCGAAAATGCCTCGTTTTACTAAGCTCGGCTGCGGACTCGCTTTCAATTACTTTGATTGAATCCTGCCGTGCGCTCGACTCCCCGGGCTCTCCCCTACCCTCCCCTACCCTCCGTACCCACCCCCACCCCCCCAATAACCGCCGCCATCCAACTGTACACGCATCTACGAGAGTACAGGCGGTGGCGGTGGCGGTGGCGCTTGACGAGGTGGTGGAGGTGGTGGTGGGGGCGGAGGCGGGGGGCGCTGGTTAGCAGACGCCCGGGCGCGTTAGATTCATCGCGTGGCCGGGAGTAGTTGATTCCTAGAGTACTGGACGAGCTCTCCGTTGTTATTAATTACGCCGAGGATTCGACGATTGTTTATGTCAAGCAAACAGTCGAAACAATATTAATTCCCTAAGCGTATCCCTTCTTCCCCCTTCACGACCATGTCGCCCGACCCATCAAGAACCAATAGGATATTTACGGCCTCCCCAATAACCACCTAAACCGTAAACGAAACTCCTCCTCTCCAATCCTTACGATCCCTATCACGACGACCCGCTCGTTCGCAATAACCCCAATAATAACCCCAATAATAACCATCCATAACTATGAGCATGTTGTTATTAGTAACAGGTGTCGTCGTTGCCATTGAGTCGTGATAAACAATGAATAAAGACGACGATGCCTCGAGCGATAAATCATCATTATTGCAAAGAATCTCTAGTCGAACGAACCGCAAGTACGAGTATTAATTAGACTTAATCTTCCAAACGGTATAAAAATATATCAGGGAATAAGAAGGAAAAGCAAAAGTAATGGTAATCGTGTCACAGGTAATTAACAATGGCTTCTCGCGCATTACTATTAACTTCATTTTAGAGCTCTATTTTTTATTTTTATTTTTTGACTCGACTCGTCGCCTCAGTCCATGGATCATGACTATAATGACGAGGGAAAGATTGATTATAAATTGGAAAATGCCTGCCGTAGGAACGTTACGTCCGTCCCGTGAATAGAAATGACACGAGTCATAGAATGTGCAAGTCCAGTTAATCGAGTCGGTAGCTCGCTCGAACAACGTATACAACGAAATCATCGGGATAACGAGCCCTGCTCCATTAACGTTATTAAGTCCCTCTCTCTCTCTCTCTCGCGCGCAAGGTGCCTGCCTACGCGTAGTAAACGTGTGCGCGTCCGACGACTCCGTTGCGCTACTTGAGACACTTGCCACACACACGCACTCAGTCAGTCGAATCGATATCCTTACGATTGCATTGCCTGTAATTGTACAACGCGATTGGGGTTATGCGCGCCCATGTGGATTAGCGAATGCCGCATATCGATAAATCATACGAAAAATCTTAATTGTCAGCGTTCTTATTGAGGCCGTGAAGATTTTTAACGGCCGAGAAAAATGGTCGAGCTCCTTCTGGACATTTGTCCACGACATTATTTTGCAATAATTTACGCGACTATTGATAATTATTCACTTGCGTTTTTGTTTTTTTTGTCCGTTCCACCCTCCCCCCCCTTCCTTCCTTTAATCGGCATATAACCCCGATGAACGTGGATATCATCGATTGCTTCGTTACGTGTGACAACGTGACGGATTATTATTATTATTATATTAATGTGTGCTAAGGGGTGGGGTGGGGCGGAGGCTACTGTCCGTAACAGCGTACGAGCTATGCTCGGATTCCATTATTTTATTGACAAGAAGTAGGTAGGTATACCCTTTCGGCGCTCGACTACCGAATGCGCTTATTTACAAAAAGAGAAGGGGGGACAACAACAACAACAACAACAACAACAACTAATGCTGGAATTTTCATTGGGTCGAATCGTACGTGGCTCTGCGTAATGTAAATAATTTGCATTTAAAATGTAATGCATTATCGAGCGAACCTTTTCAAATGGTACGATGATTGCATTCGTTACGTAAATTAAAGCTGTACAACCTGTCGAGCAATTTAGATAAGGTTTTATATCCCTCCCGCCCTCGTGCTCTCTCTCTCTCTCTCTCTCTACGCGTAGAAACCCGCGCGCGCGCGCCTGCCCCCCTCCCCTCCAATGACAATAAGGTAAAAAAATAACAATTTCATTCACGTAAGCGTCGTCTGCGTCGTCGTATAACGATTACTAAACAACCAGAACAACAACAACAACAACAACAACGGAGATTGTTTACTTTGGGAACGGTTTAGTAAAAAAAAAAAACGTACGTGGCCGTAAATGAAATTACAATAACGAAATGAGCGTAATGGGTGAGCGTGATTGACGGCTTATTAGGAGCGGAGCGCGAGGCATCGGACATCGTCGTCGAGCGTAAAAATGAAGTCATTGTTAATTAATTAATTTCGCGGCAACGGGAGAGCGCGAGCGCGCGCCTGTAAATTCAATAAAGCCGTGCGATGTAATTTTAACGTCCGAATGTTGCTGCCGGAGAGACGGTGACGAGACGGAGGATTACGGATGAGCACCGCTACTCGGGACGAGACCCTCAGTGGCGTAGAAAGTGAAGAAGAAAAAAAAAAAAAAAAAACTCGCCCGTCGCCGGGCCGACAGACGGAGACGGAGTGATAGGGATAGAGAGGGGGGGGAGAGAGAGAGGTAGAGTGAGAGAGCGAGTAGGTAAGCGGCTCCCTGCATTATCGATAGAGTGCACGGACGGCGATACGCGGTCTTGATTGCCATCCGAGTGGGGAGGAGGATGAGGCGGGGAGACACCGAAACGACTACGAGGGGGCCGGGGGGGAGAGAGAACGATCGAGGGAAAGAGCCAAGCTGCGATTTTGTCGTCGTAAACGTCAACGTTACGGTTACTGTGCCGTTCCGAGCTAGTTTATATCCAACGGACTTACTCCCCGAGGTACCTAACGCCTTCCTCTGCCGTTCCTCTCCCGTTCCTCCGCCACTCCTCCCATACACGTACATAATAATAATGTAGCTTCGGCCTCGTGCGCCCGAACGAACCACGTGGCTTTTTACGCGCGAAAAGAAGATCCTTCCGGCCTCCCTCCGCGTCTCTCTCTCTCTCTCTCTCTCTCTTTTTTCTCTTTCACTACCACTATCATTGGGTATTACAATTGCTCGCGCTGCCGCTCGCCTGCTCGATGGCCTATTCAATAGGTATTATTTATTTGGACCGATCTTGTTTATGTCCCGTCCTGCCCCTTCCTCACCTCGATCCCTTGCACCCCGCCATCGCCGCTCCACGTCAAATACATTATTTCCACCGTAGGAACGTGTATCTCTTACCTTTACGTGCCGGGGCCTTTGTCTGCTCCACCCCAATAACCCCAATAACCCCGCTCTGCCGCCCCCCTCCCCACTCCTCCACCCTCCCCCCCTCACGGAATAAAAGGCACGGATAAGAGCACCGGGAGCGTATGATAAGACTTTTAAAATACAATTAAGTCGCAACTTGTAAAATCCGCTTTATCTCAACCAATTGGCAACGGGGACTTTATTGCCTCGTATTTTTATTGTTAAAACATCGATTATTCGCAAGTTGTATTCGCCTTTAATTAAATATCCCGCGCTTTTTTCCAATAACAATGGAGCCGCTTGATTAATACGGGCCGCAGACTCGTTACATTACAAACACATTGTCGGGGCTCGGCGTTCGTTTAATTAAACGTAGGAGCAACTGCGACACGGATCCTCGCGGAAAAATCGAGTGAGAGTGAGAGAGGGGGAGGGGGGTTATTGGGGGAGACGAGGTAAGAAGAACGGAGAGGAGCCGCTCGTAAATTCAAATTAATCATCGGGAGGGAGGGGTTATCGGGGTTATTTACCACGAGGGCCATCTAATGCCTAAATTGGACTTTAATGCTCGGTTAAAACAAAAAAAAAAAAAAAAAGTAGAGAGAGAGAGAGAGAATAGTCGGATTTTGGACCAGAGACTGCGCAGAGTCGGTTGTCGGTGGCAGTTGTTCGTCGTCGTCGTCGTCGTCGTCGTCGTCGACCGAGAGCCTGAGGGGAGCGCCACGCACCGAGACAGAGATCGGGAGTTGGGGGTGGGGGGGGGCTGGGTTTCGGTGTCTACTCTCACGCCCTCTAATTACCTTACAGATGCCGGGGTGAGGAGCCCGGACGAGGGTCCGTAAATATCGACTCGGGCAATCTGCGGGAGGATGAAGAGAAAGTGATGTACTCCCGGGCCGACGGGAGGAGGAGGAGGAGGTGAGAGCTTTTTTTCGGCCCCACCGGCGGAGTAGGGCGTTTCTCTTCTCCTCCCTCACCCCAACCCAACCCATCCCACACCCTGTCGTTGCATGCCATGCCAGGGCCGCTCAGGAGCGAGCGACTCGACTCCTTCTGCACAGTTGAATTTTCTTGGAAAAGCCCGGAGCAGGAGTCCCGAGCGTAAAAAATGCATCGGCGGCTCGGCAGGTAAAAAAAAAAAAAAAGAAAAGGGTCGCTTAGGAGGTGGGGCAGGGGTGGCCGTCGTTGGCCGTAGTTGGCCGTAGTTGGCGTCGGTGGCGTCAATGGGAGCAGTAAATGCCCCGGGGGTGGGGCCGAGTAAATCGTCGTATCGCATTTCCCGGGTATTTCGAAGTCACTCGTACTCCTCGACGACAAGTTACGTACGTTACCGCGTGTTGCTGCTGCTACTACTACTACCACCACTACTACTACAACTAAGCTGCTACTAGTACTTTGGACTCGGTATTATGCAAGTCCCCCTGGAATTTCTATTTACCTTAGCCGGGGTGATAAATCGTATTGTTGGCGCACCGGCGGATTGAGACATAAATTCACTGGCAATTGCGCGATTATTACCCAATCGGCGATTGGGCTCACGCGGGACTTGGGGAGGAAGGAGGGTGGAAATGGTCCGAGTACCGGCAGCAGACCCAGTGATCCCGATGAAGCGTCGACGATTGCTTGGCGTGAAATTAGCGGGAACTGGACGAGGGTGGCTGGACCCGGGACAGGGTTACCTCCGTCGGCCCCATTACCTAGCCAACATCGACGGCCGTCTACGTCGGAGGGCGGAGGGAGTCTCGCGTTAGCGGAAGGTAATGAACGTGGTGAGAGCGGTGGTCGTAGGGGAGGAGACGCGATCGGCGACGGCGACGGCGACGGCGACGGCGACCAAATTACGGGAATAATTTATGCCCCTCGACTTTTTTCTTTTTTCTTCTTTCTTTTTTCTTCTTTCTTTCATTTTCTTTTTGCTCGTCGTTTGTTGTACCCGGAGCGGGGTACGGGCGCGAGGTGTGCGTAATTAATTCTTATCTCGATTACGGGCCGCCGAGGACGGGGCTATTTTCAACGCGCATGCCCTTCGACGGGCATAAATTACATTCTAATGGATATAAATTGGTTTGCCGTTCCCAACCACCCGACCATCGCCGCCACCCCCTTCTCCGCCGCACCCCCTTCTCCGCTGCCGCCCCCGCCCCCCAATTACAAGCCATCACTTCGCCGGGTCAGTTTCCTTATTACCTTTTTAGCCGGAGTATGAATTTATTTAATAATTATTCATGGGCGCGAGTCGTCGTTGTTGCCCGTCGACGGGACTTACCCTCGCATTCCTTGACTACCTCGACTACCGCTATCCACCCCACCCCACCCCACCCCGGCCCTTAGCGCCTTATTCATTTCGAGTCTTGGACCGCGTTTTGTTCTGCTAAACGGGGGCAGGCCTCGCCCTCGTCCGCCATCTACCGTCCTGCTTGCTGCCATCCTCGATTCTCGATAAATTCATCACCGACCCACCCGCCGCTCCAACAATCGCGCACGCGCACTCCACGCACTCTACGTACTCTATCTGCGCGTATCTATAGATATATACATACATATATATATATATATATATAGAGAGAGAGAGAGAGAGAGAGAAAAGGAAAAGAAAAGAAGAAAGAAAAAAAAAAGTAGAGTAAACAAGAAAAATGTCGGACGTCCCCCCCGTAGAAGGGGCGCGTCGTTCGCCGATATTCACCGTTTGCCCAAACGCCATTGATTTATTTATTGGCCGTCCTAATTATCCTTGAGGTGGCCGTAAAGCCATTCGATTCCTCCTTCCCGTTTTTCTTTTTTCCCCTCTTCGCCATAGGGAGCTCGCCGGGGATATTATAATGAAGAGAATAGAGAGAGAGAGAGGAGGACGGACCTGACGTTTATGTTTACGGTTAAGAGGGTGAGGGTGAGGGAGGGGGAGAGGGAGCTACACAAAGCTACGCGGCCGATAGCCATAAGATGTTCCAGATCCAGGGATGGGCGAAAAAACGACTGAGACGTGAGGGGACGGAGGCTCGGCCTTAAAAAGAAGAATCGGGCCGATTCGCCGGCCGGCGGACATACACATTTATGGGTTCCACCTATGACATGTGCGTGCGTGCGTGCGTGCGTGCGTGCGCGCGTGCGTGTATGGGATTCTGCGGGACCGAAAACAGCTGACTGGCTGGCTGGCTACGACCGCTACCGGAATTACTCGGGCTTCCAGAGGGGTGTCGGGGCAGCACGGACGGATAGGCGGAAAGGGGACCGTAGCGGGAGGGGAGAGCGGAGGCACTTGAACCCTAATCGGGGAACCCACCCTCCTCGCTCGCTACTCTCTCTCTCTCTCTCTCTCTCTCTCTCTCTCTCTCTCTTGTCTCTCGCTCTCCATTATATTTTCACGGGAGAGGGCGCGTCCCCCTCACCGCCACCCTGCCCGTCCAGTCCTTTGGAGTTGTTACGAGCGCCGATTTTACACGCACTTGACTCTATTCTTGCGCCAACCTTGCGCGTCCCGATCATCCCTTTCTTTCCGCCCTTATATCCCATAACGTTATCCCATGAATACGTTATAAAAGAGCCGGCGAGCGATGATTGATCGCTCGACAATTACCACCGATTCCTTGTTTACCTTTAGGGAATATATCCACGGCCCATCGAGTAGCCCGTCTAGTAGCCCGTCTAGTAGCCCTCCTCCCGTAATAATAATTAATATCGACCGCCACGACTTGGCGCGCATCTCTCCTCCTCGGCGTCCGACACGGTGTCCGGCTGGTCGGCCTCTTACGCCCGGACGCGACCTCGACAACAATAAGCTCCACGCGATCCTAACTTAACTCGTCCGCGATACTTATAACGGTCCACGTGCTCGCTGGATGCATTCCCCGTGATAAACCCGTGGCGACGACGATGACATTTACCGGGAAGTTGTCCAAGTGCCCGGAGGACGCGGCCCCGTCAGCAGCGTCTCCTCCCACTTGGACACCCATTCTTCTCTCTCGTATCGTGCCTGATGTCATAATAAAAGACATTACTCGCGCTCCGGCTCGTTCCCCCCCGTTAATACATTATTATTGCTCTTAATTCCTTCGTTCCTCTATGCGCTTTAAAATAGAATATGATGCTCCCGACTCGCGGTGATTACGTATCGAGGCCCTCCGCTGCCGCCGTCCCTCCGCTGCCGCTACGAATACGTAGCGGAGGATCCCAACGAGTCCTGCGTGCCGGCTTATCGACGGGGCCGACGGTCCCCAATAAAACCTTCCTCGGGCCAAGACTTCCGAGCCCGAGGTTTTTTAATGGTCAACGTGTCGGCGATTCAAGTTCCCGACTACGGCGCCGCTTTCCCGATCACGGCCCCCATCCGACCTCCGATCCGTCGGTGCCGAGCTCGAGACCACGACCAATGACCCTCGGTACCTACCGATCCATCCGTACGATTACCGCCGACCGCTCACCTCACTCAATGTGCTCAACCTCCTCATCCTGCTCATCCTGATCCTACTCCTCCTCGACTATCCCGGACTCTTCGGGTAACGACGCGCACCGCCACCAGGACTAGCAAAGTCAAGACATACTACTGCTAATCTCTCTCTCTCTCTCCCTCACTCTCTCTCTGGCCAGTGTTAATAGAGGGGCCTGTGTGTGTGAGAGAGAGAGAGAGCGGGAGAGCGGGAGAGCGACGGGGTTATTGGGCACTTGTCGACTGGACCGCTGGGGTTATTGGGGTTATTGGGGCTGAGCCGATTAGCCGTAGCCCTCGGGTTCGTCGGGAGTCCAAGGCTCACTCACCTGCTATGGCCATCCAGGGGTAGAACGTATGGTTGGTGGGCTGCTGGTGGAGTTGGGTAGCGACCGGCTGGCTTGTCGCGGACGTGTTGAGGCTGCAGGTGTTCCAGGAGGAGGTGAGCGAGCGGCTCGAGCCGTTGTTCCCGGGGCTCGAGGCCGCCTCGCCGCCGCTCACCATCCCCGAGTAGCTACCGACCCGGGAGCCCTCAGGCGTGCACGCCGAGGGCCGTACGACCGCGGAGCCCGCGGCACCCTGGCCACTGGCCGCCACCGCCGAGGCCGACTGCCATACGTCCTTGACGGCGGCCGCGGCCATCACGGCCGCGTAGCCGTTCTGATGGGCGGCCGCGGCAGCCGCGGCCGCGGCCTGCTCCTGCTGCTTGCAGTCCTTGCTCGCGGCGACGGCCGCCGCCGACGTGTACGACGAGGTCGTGTGACCGCTCGCCTCGGGCGTCGACGAGTAGAGCTTGCACGCGGTGGCGACGCTCGCGTCGTAGGGCGAGTCCTGGGGCGGCCGGGTATTGGTCCCGCCGCCCGGATGGATGCCCAGCCCCGAGGAGCCGTGATGATGGTGCTGGCTCGAGGCGTAGGGTGACATGCCGAGGCCGAGGGGGAAGCTCCGGTAGGCCGCGGCCGTAGCCGGGTCGTGGTGCTGGGCAGCCGCGCTCGTCTGGTGATGGTGGCTCCCGTAGAAGCCGCCCGCGCTCTGCTCGAAGTACGAGTTCATCGTGCCTGTGCGTGGCCCTGTGGCCTCGGGGCGTCGGCTACGCTCCGCTCGCTAATGACGACGACGACGACGACGACGACGACTCTCACCGGGTCTCGGACCCGACGCGGGAACGGCGCGTAACTCGAATCACGGTCCTCACTTGGGGCGGCGTCGTTCCAGCCTGGCTGCGCTTGGGCATCAAAGCGCTTAGAAGACCGTAAAAGTCATCGGTCCCCGGGACTCGCGCACCACCCGCGCACAACAGTTCACTCGGGCCCCCGGGCGGCCAGCCCCCGTCGGCCCCAAATAACCTCGCGTACGCGTAAAGCTCGCGCGAGATCTCCGTAGGCGGACACACGCAGGGCAGAAACAGGTAGGTAGGTAGGTAGGTGGGTAGCCGGTGGTAGTTCGCTCCGGTGGTAGTTCGCTCGATCGTAAGGCCGTATAAGCGAGTTACAGCGAGACGATATTAGGCGCCTTTATTTATATTTACGGTAGAGTATACGCGTATCCGTTTTATCTTTTCCGTTTGATTTGACACTGCACCACTTGTTGTTCCACGGGTCCTTTTGGTCGAGCTACGATGTAAACAGCCGAGTTTTACGACGTGCAGCTATGCCCACTGTCAGGGGCATTCAGCTGGGTCATCCTCGACCGCGGTTTATGGCTCTGTCCCACGCCCAACCTTTTTCTTCCTTCCCACTCTCTCGTATATTCTCTCTCTATCTCTGTCTGTCTCTGTCTCTGTGCTGCCTTCTTTTGCTCGTCACTTTACTCCGGTGTAGTCGCTGCTCCCTCTCCGAGCGCCGACTGCGTGCTCTCTCTCGTGACTCGATGCTCGGGGTCCCACTGGCTGTCAGCTCACGAGGCGACGGTGGCTGAGCTCGTGGTCTCGTCGAACGAGAGGCGGAGGAGGCGGAGGAGCCGCCAGAGCTTGGGGAGGAGGTGAGAGAGACGAGAGAGAGAGACGGAGGACGAAGAGGCGATGGAGGACGAAGCGGTGGTGGAGAGGATGCGGGGAAAAAACACTTGGCTCGGCCCGTCTGAGAAAGCGATGATCGTTAAACGGTTACGACGCAATAAACTCGGTAATAAGCCGAGCTATAAAACTTGTGGCTAGTCGTGGTCCC